>JAWQEG010000319.1:0-70111 GCA_033782935.1 Petrolisthes cinctipes
AGAGAACAGAGAAAGAAGAGAAGGGAGAGAACAGAGAAAGAAGAGAAGGGAGAGAACAGAGAAAGAAGAGAAGGGAGAGAAGAAGAGAAGAGAGAAAGAAGAGAAGGGAGAGAAAGAAGAGAAGAGAGAAAGAAGAGAAGGGATAGAAGAGAGAAAGAAGAGAAGGGAGAGAACAGAGAAAGAAGAGAAGGGAGAGAAGAAGAGAAGAGAGAAAGAAGAGAAGGGAGAGAAAGAAGAGAAGAGAGAAAGAAGAGAAGGAATAGAAGAGAGAAAGAAGAGAAGGGAGAGAAGAGAGAAAGAAGAGAAGGGAGAGAAGAAGAGATAAAGAAATGAGAGAAAGGGAGTGAAGGGAGAGACAAGAAAGTGAATACGGGATAGAGGGAGTGAGAATTGATGAGGAAAGGAGAGAAGAGAGAAAGAAGAGAAGGGAGAGAAGAAGAGAGAAAGAAATGAGAGAAAGGGAGAGAAGGAAGAAAGAAGAGAAAAAAATGAGAGAAAGAAGAGAAAGGAGAGAAGAGAGAAGGAAGAGAAGGGAGAGAAGAGAGAAAGAAGAGAAGAGAGAAAAAAGAGAAGGGAGAGAAGAGAGAAAGAAGAGAAGGGAGAGAAGAGAGAAAGAAATGAGAGAAGGGAGAGAAGAGATAAAGAAATGAAAGAAAGGGAGTGAAGGGAGAGACAAGAAAGTGAATACGGGATGGAGGGAGTGAGAAATTGATGAGGAAAGGAGAGAAGAGAGAAAGAAGAGAAGGGAAAGAAGAAGAGAGAAAGAAATGAAAGAAAGGGAGAGAAGGGAGAAAGAAGAGAAAAAAATGAGAGAAAGGAGAGAAGAGAGAAAGAAGAGAAGGGAGAGAAGAGAGAAAGAAGAGAAGGGAGAGAAGAAGAAAGAAGAGAAGGGAGAGAAGAGATAAAGAAATGAAAGAAAGGGAGTGAAGGGAGAGACTTGTACTGCACTATGTCCGCTTCCCAACTCCCAATACGTGTTACTGGTTTGGTTCATGTTCAGCCAATTAATTAAGTCACCAACATCAAAGGCAACAAACAACTTGTATAAGAATTCACAAAACCCTCAACGATATGTATATAGGCATTCGTAAAAAGATATTCTTGTGCCTTTTAAACCACGAAGGAACTTGTGTTATGAATCAGAAACCTTCATTTGGATAAAAGTATTCGTAAAAAATCTTCTAGTGTCTTTTAATTAAACCCCGGGACGTCGTAAGTTTTCTAGTGTAAATATTCCCAGTATATAGTTTTCTAGTACAAATCGTCTATGATAGATTGGAACTCGTAAAGGAAGTATAGTTGACGGTGGTGTATCATGTATGTATGTTAGTTGAGATGTCTTATAATAACCCGTATAGTTAGTTAATTTCTGGGAGACTTCTTGACTAATTAGTCTCGGATTTCTCAAAGGGATTATGAGGGTAGTTGGTTGATATTTTGTGTGCGACTTGAATGGAGGGCTATGGATTCCCCCTAAAATATACCACATAACAGAATACTCGATCAAATTATAGAGGAGTCTGGTTTTCCTTGCACACTTTGGAGGAATCTGAAGGACTTCCAATGCATACCGGTACACGAAATATTACCCACCCTTCTCCAATACCTTCCTTTCTTACGGCAACTGAACTTGAATACCTGACTTTCCCGAATCTTCCTTCCTTAGTTAACTGACTTTGATAAAATACCTGATGACCAAACCCCCACACCATCAACACCATACACAACAACAACACCCAACACTTGTTCACCAAACCTCACAACATCATTTACCTCATGTACACCCAACACCACCACAATGACAACACCATACACCTCCTGTACACCAAACACCACCACCACAACAATATCATACACCTCATGTACACCAAACACCACCACAACAACGACAACACCATCATACACCACCACTCAACACTTGTACATCAAACCCAACAACAAGATGAACACCCAAATCCTGTACAAATCAATCCTGGAATAATCATCTTACCTCTGATGCCTAGCCAGTGTACACAAGGTAATTATTTTATGCTTACTTCTTGACAACCTTGACGGGAAACCAACCATCCACTCCAACTCATAGAAGAAAGGTTAAATATTTATTAATTTTCTTTCTGTATAGAGAGTAATGTTAGGACTATACGAACCTCTACTGTGGGTAAAAGTGTAATTATATATATATACAGGGTGTTCAGGAAATGTGTAGCAGAAATCATAGGGTGTATTCCGGAGACGATATTGAATAGAAATAATTAAATGTGTACTTGGACGCTCCAGTTTCTCTCTCTTATTGGATTGTTGGTGGTGGTGGTGGTGGTAATAAATGACCATCGGAAAAAGCAAGAGCAGAGAGAACCAGCCAACTACAAGTCCCGAACGAACACATATACATAAATAACCTCACGACCCAGCGCTGACATGTTACGGGACCAAGAGAGAGTACATTTTCCCCAAGTACAGCTATATATATATACTGGATACATTTGTTGTTGTGGGACTTGATGACTCCTTTTGTTGGCCAGTTGTCGTAAATTATGGATTGGCTACAGTGATTCGCAAGCAACCGTAGATTTTAGGATGAAGAAAGAGGGACGGACGAAACGGGTACCTACATCACAAGGAATCAGGGAATTGAGGTTGAAGGAAGAGGGATGATCGAAACGAGTACCTGTGTTTGGATAGACCCATACTGCTCCAACCTACATCACAGGGAATTGAGGTTGAAGGGAGAGGGATGAACGAAACAGGTACTTGTGTTTTAGACAGACCCTTACTGCTCCAACCTACATCACAAGGAATCAGGGAATTGAGGTTGAAGGAAGAGGGATGAACGAAACAGGTACTTGTGTTTTAGACAGACCCTTACTGCTCCAACCTACATCACAAGGAATCAGGGAATTGAGGTTGAAGGAAGAAGGACGGACGAAACGAGTACCTGTGTTTAGATAGACCCTTACTGCTCCAACCTATATCACAAGGAATCAGGGAATTGAGGTTGAAGGAAGAGGGATGAATGAAACAGGTACTTGTGTTTGAGATAGACCCATACTGCTCCAACCTACATCATAGGGAATTGAGGTTGAAGGAAGAGGGACGGATGAAACGAGTACCTGTGTTTAGATAGACCCTTACTGCTCCAACCTATATCACAAGGAATCAGGGAATTAAGGTTGAAGGAAGAGGGATGAACGAAACAGGTATTTGCTTTTTGATAGTCCCTCGCTGCTCCAACTTATATCACAAGGAATCAGGGAATTGAGGTTGAAGGAAGAGAGACGGATGAAACGGGTACTTGTGTTTAGTTAGACCCTCACAACTTTTGACTGTGTTATAAGGACCTCGTCGCCAGCTTCTCTACTTTGAGTGAATGTATGGAATTTGTGGAAGGGTTTTCTTTGCAGTATTCTTCCGTCCGTAATAGAGGAAGTTAGTGAACTGTACACACACACACATACAAAACCCATAGACAAGCATCCGGATACACACACACACACACACACAATGACAATCATCCGGGGACACACACACACACATACATACAAAACCCATAGACAAGCATCCAGACACACACACACAAAACCCATACACACACACACACACACACTTACACTTACCTTGACTGTAGTGGTGGTAGTGTTGGTTGATGTGACCTAGTTAGTGTGTGTATGTTAACCCGGTGGACGAGTTGAGTGAGGTGTTGGACGCTACAGGTGTTGGTGTTGTTGTTGTAAGGTATGTGTCCCGTGGCAGACCAGCGCCGAGTGAGGGGCGTTTAACCTCTCCCCTCACTATTATCACACTGGTGGTGGTGGGGGGGGGGGGGACGGGGCGGCTCTCCCTGTCCCTCTTTTCCCCTCCCTTTTACTCCCACTCTGTCCCTCTCTCCTTTTCATTCGCCCCCTGTCTTCCCCTCTCCCTCCCTTTCTCTACCCCTCTCCCCCTGTCTTTCCCTCTCTTCCCCTCTTCCTCCCACTCGTCCTCTCTTCATCTTTTCCCCTCTTTGCTGTCCCTTATCCCCTCTCCCTCTCGCCCTCCCTTCTCTCTTCATCTTTACCCCTCTTTCCCTCCCTATTTCCCCTCTCTTCCTATCCCCTCGTTGCAGACCTTAGCCACGCCCCCCTCACCTGTGTCTCAGCCAATCACGAGGTTACATGATCTAGTGACGTCATAGCGACCACATACCACGCCCCTTTACCCCTCACCTTAACCAATCAACGTGCTTGTTTTACGATGACAACCCCCCTCCCAATATGACGTCATTATTACCTAAAGACCCGCCCAATATTATTATATCTGGTGACGTCACTTTCAAACACACACACACACCCACTACTTTATTGTACACCCACATCAACACACACACACACACACACACACACACAGAGACAGGGCAGGAAGGAAGGAAGGAAGGCATACACACACCCACATCAACACACACAAACACACACATTCAGAGAGAGAGAGAGAGAGAGAAGGAGGGAGAGAACACACACACACACTCCCACGACTTCATAGATTTCAATTTTAATTACTCCCACACGTATAGCTGACCATCCCTACACCTGTAGTTAATTCTTGCTTACTATAATCCTTATCATAGTGGTCCAGTTTCTCTCTCTCTCTCTCTCTCTCTCTCTCTCTCTCTCTCTCTCTCTCTCTCTCTCTCTCTGTGTAGTGTGTACTCTCTCTCTCTCTCTCTCTCTCTCTCTCTCTCTCTCTCTCTCTCTCTCTCTCTCACAGCCTAATACACCTAAGCTATGCAGTGCACAGATTGGCTGCTTGGCTTTGCATAATATCTACGTGATAGACTCTCAAAAATATACCAATACTCGACTCTCGTATTGTTTACCTAAAGTCATACCACATCCCAGGTCATTCATGCATTAGTATTGTAGCTTCTCTCCTGTGAATAATAATAATAATAATAATAATAAAACTACTCCATTATCGAGCCAAACGTCAAAAGAAATGCCGAGGCAAATTTACTATCAATAAAGTGAATGTCTGGCTGTCTGTATGTATGTCTGTCTGGTAAGCTGGGTGACTTGCTGTCTGTCTGGCTGTCTAGTTAGTTCCGTAGCTGTTTGTCTGTCTGTCTGTCTCTCTGGTTAGCTGGGTGGCTGTTTGTAAGTCTGTTTGTCTGGCTGTCTAGTTAGCTTCGTGGCTGTCTGTCTGTCTGTCTGGATGTCTGTCTGGTAAGCTGGGTGGCTGTCTGTATGTCTGGCTGGCTGTCTAGTTAGCGTCGTGGCTGTTTGTTTGTCTGTCTGGCTGCCTGTAAGTCTGGCTGTTTGTGTGTCTATCTGTGTGTCTATTTAGCTGTGTATTGTACTGTAGATGTTGTATGCATCCAATATATATACACTAAGAAAGGTTCATGTTATAAGATAGACAAGAGGACCCATCAATCACTTAACCGTATTATCCACTAATCGATTACCTCCTTCTCACTAATCGATTGTATCATAGTCTATTGATTCCAGATATGCTGAGACAATGCCAGAGTATAATGATAATAATAATAATAATAATAATGCCTTAGGAGAGAAAGAGTTTTTTTTATTATAATTGCTTTCATTTTTTATTTAATCTCTGTCTACAAAAATGTTCTATACTTTGGAAATGGTTTATATACAGCCGCGATCAAAAGTTCTGTCAGCTGTCTTGAGAATAATGTTAATTTTTTTCATGACTGTGTCATCTAATAGCCACCTTTTTTATTTAGTAAAATATATACCGTAAATAAATACATTTAAAAGATAAAATAAACTCACACTTCATTCACTACATTATAGAGTAGATTCTCTAAAGTCACTATAGATTACCACTTAGAGTTGCATTATATAAAACTTTAGATCATTACAAATTTCGAAAACAAACAAATTACTCCACACCTAAAAAGCTTTATACTGACTATAGGAATATTATAGAATCAAGGAAGATTAATCATCTATTATTGTCCAAGCACAATTATTATAAATGAAAGTTGAGCATTATTTTTTGGAGATAGTGAAGAGCAGTTACAGCGCCACCATGCATCACTCATTGAAGATTTTTTGCGAGGTAGTAGATGGCAAGTATAGCTAGTGTAATCAAACCTCCCCAACGTACTATAACTAGTAAGATATTTTCCGAAGAATGATGTGTCTCGTGGTTGACATGGGTTGTAGAGGAACACCAACCACCAACAGCACCAACACCTCCAATATCACCACCGCCTCCTCCTCCACCTTCACCACCACCACCACCACCACCAAACATGTCACTCCTGCCAATACAAAGATCAAAGGTTTAGTGTGGTGGTCACCGAGTTCTTCATTCTGTTGATTGTATAAAACAACAATTTTGTTTACTATTGAAAATTTTTTGCAACCATAACATGTAGTAATGCATCCCATCTATTAACATTAAATGACTCAAATAATAGGGTAATGAATATTGAGTGTCAACAGTGATCATCATGATTCGTCATTGTTTATAGTACAGTAAGTTAAAAATAAACTCTTAGGGGTACAAAACTGGTCCATATCCAACACTAGCAAAGATTATTGATTACCGAGTTACAGTTTTTTTTTTTTTTTTATGAAACGACCTTAAAAGTTACCCTTGACAATAATAATGACGTTGAACCATATCTGACCTCAGAAATGGATTCTTGGCACCCTAAACATGCCAAATATGATTTTCCACAAAGGTTTAGTAAGACAATATCGCACAGTACTAGCCTAATCTGCCAGTACAACGGGAACAGTTAGTTTTAATAATGGAACACAGTACAGATTATTATGGCGCAAATTTTAAGAATATATAATTCAAAGAATGGCAAATAGAATATAAATAAAATGGGGCAGCATCAGTAGTCGTAACACAATTTTAGTGAAGCCTATACTTTGTTTTTGTTCGTATCTACGTCATACAATTATGTTTTGTAAACTCCTAATTGCATAGTTTAATGCTTTCTTTTTTTCAAGTGTTGGAAAGACACAAAGTGTGGTATTATTATAAACTTTTCGTCGCTCAATTCCTATTATTTTGCAATGCTAATATACCAACGAAAAGTTTTTTCGTCGAGGAAAAAGTCAAATAGTACCACCCAAAGAATGTTAGTAAACTTACCTTCTTTTTAATAACTGGGATGGTACTGTATAAAGTCTGGTGGCAACACAGCATCAACAACAATAGTTTTTCCAGTGTTGTTGAAAAGTACCACAGGATATTTTGAAGATGTTACTGGGTCCTAATAAGACGAATGTTAAATTAGGTGTGTTTGACAACAAGAACCAGATGGTAAGGATATCCACAACTTGACCACGGTATGATTACAACTCTGGTGACTGAACACAAAATAATAATTATACTATTAGCCTAATTGCTTCCCTTCAAAATAACCGTGAAGAAGTTGGGAACCCACTAGTGGTTGAGAACTAGTAATTATCATAACCAAATTAGCCAAAATTTGATAATTAAATTATGATTTGGTGTTCTGGTAATAGGAATGCTAAAATTGGTACTAATGAAACTTGTTGGATGTATTCTATATTGTACATTTCTCAATATTCACTACATTGAAGATACATCACACGTTAAATTAATTATACTGTATTTGATATTGTCTGTATACACGGGATATAAGACAATATTAACTTCAGATAGATAGGAAGTCAGTAACCAAACTGCCATGGCTGTCAAAGTTAACACTTGATTTTTTCTGGTGAAAATTTTGTATATCGTGGATAGAATTTTCTCACCTACCACTGTAGTTTGTGTTTACGCTGTACTCTTCAAGAACGAGGAACTGTTTCTCATCCTTGCTACTCAACAGTGAGTCTACACGACTTTCCAGTTACTGACAAATGTGTTTGTATAAACCGTCACATAGCAACACTCAGTACGTCTTACGATTCCTTATAGCAAAAATACCATTTGTATGTAGAAACTAGTGTACATCAGTATATATTCTTGTATAACACATGATTAGTTATTTTCGTGACCTGTCATAGCCTTATTTATAATATTATATTTTACTCATATATTATAAGTTCTAGTCCTTATAGTAATTATGTGAGGGTAGAATAACGTGTGTAGAATGTTATATAAATGTCAACAAAATTAAGGGAAGTTAGTAATTAATGTTAGAATTTGGCAGTACAGTAAGTCATGATGGGTTTGGTTAATAAATACCGGAAAAAGTAGGGGGTGTAATTGCTGACGAGACTTTGCAACTCTTGAGGGAAATTCAGCTGAGTTGCCAGTGAGGGCTGCTGCTGCTGCTGCTGCTGTAGGTTCCTGTCATACACTGTTTTATAGATATTTCATAGAGGGAAATTTACTATCAATAAAGTGAATGTCTGGCAGTCTGTATGTCTAGCTGGCTGGCTGGCTGGCTGTCTGGCTGTCTTGTTTGCTTTATGGCTGTTTGTCTGTCTGGTAAGTTGGGTGACTGGCTGTCTGTCTGGCTGTCTAGTTAGTTCCGTGGCTGTTTGTTTGTCTGTCTGTCTCTGGTTAGCTGGGTGGCTGTCTGTATGTCTGGCTGGCTGTCTAGTTAGCGTCGTGGCTGTTTGTTTGTCTGTCTGGCTGCCTGTAAGTCTGGCTGTTTGTGTGTCTATCTGTGTGTCTATTTAGCTGTGTATTGTACTGTAGATGTTGTATGCATCCAATATATATACACTAAGAAAGGTTCATGTTATAAGATAGACAAGAGGACCCATCAATCACTTAACCGTATTATCCACTAATCGATTACCTCCTTCTCACTAATCGATTGTATCATAGTCTATTGATTCCAGATATGCTGAGACAGTGCCAGAGTATAATGATAATAATAATAATAATAATAATAATGCCTTAGGAGAGAAAGAGTTTTTTTTATTATAATTGCTTTCATTTTTTATTTAATCTGTCTACAAAAATGTTCTATACTTTGGAAATGGTTTATATACAGCCGCGATCAAAAGTTCTGTCAGCTGTCTTGAGAATAATGTTAATTTTTTTCATGACTGTGTCATCTAATAGCCACCTTTTTTATTTAGTAAAATATATACCGTAAATAAATACATTTAAAAGATAAAATAAACTCACACTTCATTCACAACATTATAGAGTAGATTCTCTAAAGTCACTATAGATTACCAGTTAGAGTTGCATTATATAAAACTTTAGATCATTACAAATTTCGAAAACAAACAAATTACTCCACACCTAAAAAGCTTTATACTGACTATAGGAATATTATAGAATCAAGGAAGATTAATCATCTATTATTATTACAGTGAATATAAAAGAAAGTTGAGTATTATATTATTGAGATAGTGAAGAGCAGTTACATTGCCACCATGCATCATTTATTCAAAAGTTTTACGAGGAAGAAGATGGCAAGTGCTAATGAAATCATGCTTAACACATATAGTACATTCGATAGCCAATTTCCCGAAGAATCTGTCCCATGGCTGACAAGGGTTGTAGAGGAACACCAGCCACCAACAGCACCATCACCTCCAATATCACCACCTCCTCCTCCTCCACCGTCACCACCACCACCACCACTCATGTCGCTCCTGCCAATACAAAAATCAAAGGTTTAGTGTGGTGGTCACCGAGTTCTTCATTCTGTTGATTGTATAAAACAACAATTTTGTTTACTATTGACATTTTTTTGCAACCATAACATGTAGTAATGCATCCCATCTATTATGATTTTGTTATAATATTCGTCATTGTTTGTAGTACAGTAAGTTAAAAATAAACTCTTAGGGGTACAAAACTGGTCCAGATCCAACACTAGCAAAGATTATTGATTACCGAGTTACAGTTTTTTTTTTTTTTACTGAAATGACCTTAAAAGTTACCCTTGACCATAATAATGACGTTGAATCAAATCTGACCTCAGAAATGGATTCTTGGCACCCTAAACATGCCAAATATGATTTTCCACAAAGGTTTAGTAAGACAGAATCGCACAGTACTAGCCTAATCTGCCAGTACAACGGGAACAGTTAGTTTTAATAATGGAACACAGTACAGATTATTATGGCGCAAATTTTAAGAATATATAATTCATAGAATGGCAAATAGAATATAAATAAAATGGGGCAGCATCAGTAGTGAAGCCTATACTTTGTTTTTATTCGTATCTACGTCATACAATTATGTTTTGTAAACTCCTAATTGCATAGTTTAATACTTTATTTTTTTCAAGTGTTGGAATGACACAAAGTGTGGTATTATTATAAACTTTTCGTCGCTCAGTTCCTATTATTTTGCAATGCTAATATACCAACGAAAAGTTTTTTCGTCGAAGAAAAAGTCAAATAGTACCACCCAAAGAATGTTAGTAAACTTACCTTCTTTTTAATAACTGGGATGGTACTGTATAAAGTCTGGTGGCAACACAGCATCAACAACAATAGTTTTTCCAGTGTTGTTGAAAAGTACCACAGGATATTTTGAAGATGTTACTGGGTCCTAATAAGAAGAAAGTTAAATTAGGTGTGTTTGACAACAAGAACCAGATGGTAAGGATATCCACAACTTGACCACGGTATAATTACAACTCTGGTGACTGAACACAAAATAATAATTATACTATTAGCCTAATTGCTTCCCTTCAAAATAACCTTGAAGAAGTTGGGAAGCAGTAGTTGAGAACTAGTAATTATCATAACCAAATTAGCCAAAATTTGATAATTAAATTATGATTTGGTGTTCTGGTAATAGGAATGCTAAAATTGGTACTAATGAAACTTGTTGGATGTATTCTATATTGTACATTTCTCAATATTCACTACATTGAAGATACATCACACGTTAAATTAATTATACTGTATTTGATATTGTCTGTATACACGGGATATAAGACAATATTAACTTCAGATAGATAGGAAGTCAGTAACCAAACTGCCATGGCTGTCAAGGTTAACACTTGATTTTTTCTAGTGAAAAGTTTGTATATCGTGGATAGAATTTTCTCACCTACCACTGTAGTTTGTGTTTACGCTGTACTCTTCAAGAACGAGGAACTGTTTCTCATCCTTGCTACTCAACAGTGAGTCTACACGACTTTCCAGTTACTGACAAATGTGTTTGTATAAACTGTCACATAGCAACACTCAGTACGTCTTACGATTCCTTATAGTAAAAATACCATTTGTATGTAGAAACTAGTGTACATCAGTATATATTCTTGTATAACACATGATTAGTTATTTTCGTGACCTGTCATAGCCTTATTTATAATATTATATTTTACTCATATATTATAAGTTCTAGTCCTTATAGTAATTATGTGAGGGTAGAACAACGTGTGTAGAATGTTATATAAATGTTAACAAAATTAAGGGAAGTTAGTAATTAATGTTAGAATTTGGCAATACAGTAAGTCATGATGGGTTTGGTTAAGAAATACCGGAAAAAGTAGAGGGTGTAATTGCTGACGAGACTTTGCAACTCTTGTGGGAAATCCAGCTGAGTTGCCAGTGAGGGCTGCTGCTGCTGCTGCTGCTGTAGGTTCCTGTCATACTGTTTTATAGATATTTCATAGAGGGAAATTTACTATCAATAAAGTGAATGTCTGGCAGTCTGTATGTCTAGCTGGCTGGCTGGCTGGCTGTCTGGCTGTCTTGTTTGCTTTATGGCTGTTTGTCTGTCTGGTAAGTTGGGTGACTGGCTGTCTGTCTGGCTGTCTAGTTAGTTCCGTGGCTGTCTGTCTCTCTGGTTAGCTGTCTGTATGTCTGGCTAGCTGTCTGTCTGTATGTCTGTATGTCTAGTTAGCTTCGTGGCTGTTTGTCAGTCTGTCTGGTAAGCTGGGTGGCTGTCTGTATGTCTGGCTGGCTGTCTAGTTAGCGTCGTGGCTGTTTGTTTGTCTGTCTGGCTGTTTGTGTGTCTATCTGTGTGTCTATTTAGCTGTGTATTGTACTGTAGATGTTGTATACATCCAATATAGATACACTAAGAAATGTTCATGTTATAAGATAGACAAGAGGACCCATCAATCACTTAACCGTATTATCCACTAATCGATTACCTCCCTTCTCACTAATCGATTGTATCATAGTCTATTGATTCCAGTATGCTGAGACAATGCCAGAGTATAATGATAATAATAATAATAATAATAATAATAATGCCTTAGGAGAGAAAGAGTTTTTTTTATTATAATTGCTTTCATTTTTTATTTAATCTCTGTCTACAAAAATGTACTATACTTTGGAAATGGTTTATATACAGCCGCGATCAAAAGTTCTGTCAGCTGTCTTGAGAATAATGTTAATTTTTTTCATGACTGTGTCATCTAATAGCCACCTTTTTTATTTAGTAAAATATATACCGTAAATAAATACATTTAAAAGATAAAATAAACTCACACTTCATTCACTACATTATAGAGTAGATTCTCTAAAGTCACTATAGATTACCAGTTAGAGTTGCATTATATAAAACTTTAGATCATTACAAATTTCGAAAACAAACAAATTACTCCACACCTAAAAAGCTTTATACTGACTATAGGAATATTATAGAATCAAGGAAGATTAATCATTTATTATTGTCCAAGCACAATTAATATAAATGAAAGTTGAGCATTATTTTTTGGAGATAGTGAAGAGCAGTTACAGTGCCACCATGCATCACTCATTGAAGATTTTTTGCGAGGTAGTAGATGGCAAGTATAGCTAGTGTAATCAAACCTCCCCAACGTACTATAACTAGTAAGATATTTTCCGAAGAATGATGTGGCTCGTGGTTGACATGGGTTGTAGAGGAACACCAACCACCAACAGCACCAACACCTCCAATATCACCACCGCCTCCTCCTCCACCGTCACCACCACCACCACCACCACCACCACCAAACATGTCACTCCTGCCAATACAAAGATCAAAGGTTTAGTGTTGTGGTCACCGAGTTCTTCATTCTGTTGATTGTATAAAACAACAATTTTGTTTACTATTGAAAATTTTTTGCAACCATAACATGTAGTAATGCATCCCATCTATTATGATTTTGTTATAATATTCGTCATTGTTTATAGTACAGTAAGTTAAAAATAAACTCTTAGGGGTACAAAACTGGTCCAGATCCAACACTAGCAAAGATTATTGATTACCGAGTTACAGTTTTTTGTTTTTTTTATGAAACGACCTTAAAAGTTACCCTTGACAATAATAATGACGTTGAATCAAATCTGACCTCAGAAATGGATTCTTGGCACCCTAAACATGCCAAATATGATTTTCCACAAAGGTTTAGTAAGACAATATCGCACAGTACTAGCCTAATCTGCCAGTACAACGGAAACAGTTAGTTTTAATAATGGAACACAGTACAGATTATTATGGCGCAAATTTTAAGAATATATAATTCATAGAATGGCAAATAGAATATAAATAAAATGGGGCAGCATCAGTAGTCTTAACACAATTTTAGTGAAGCCTATACTTTGTTTTTGTTCGTATCTACATCATACAATTATGTTTAGTAAACTCCTAATTGCATAGTTTAATGCTTTCTTTTTTTCAAGTGTTGGAATGACACAATGTGTGGTATTATTATAAACTTTTCGTCGCTCAATTCCTATTATTTTGCAATGCTAATATACCAACGAAAAGTTTTTTCGTCGAGGAAAAAGTCAAATAGTACCACCCAAAGAATGTTAGTAAACTTACCTTCTTTTTAATAACTGGAATGGTACTGTATAAAGTCTGGTGGCAACACAGCATCAACAACAATAGTTTTTCCAGTGTTGTTGAAAAGTACCACAGGATATTTTGAAGATGTTACTGGGTCCTAATAAGACGAATGTTAAATTAGGTGTGTTTGACAACAAGAACCAGATGGTAAGGATATCCACAACTTGACCACGGTATGATTACAACTCTGGTGACTGAACACAAAATAATAATTATACTATTAGCCTAATGGCTTCCCTTCAAAATAACCGTGAAGAAGTTGGGAAGCAGTGGTTGAGAACTAGTAATTATCATAACCAAATTAGCCAAAATTTGATAATAATTAAATTATGATTTGGTGTTCTGGTAATAGGAATGCTAAAATTGGTACTAATGAAACTTGTTGGATGTATTCTATATTGTACATTTCTCAATATTCACTACATTGAAGATACATCACACGTTAAATTAATTATACTGTATTTGATATTGTCTGTATACACGGGATATAAGACAATATTAACTTCAGATAGATAGGAAGTCAGTAACCAAACTGCCATGGCTGTCAAAGTTAACACTTCATTTTTTCTGGTGAAAATTTTGTATATCGTGGATAGAATTTTCTCACCTACCACTGTAGTTTGTGTTTACGCTGTACTCTTCAAGAACGAGGAACTGTTTCTCATCCTTGCTACTCAACAGTGAGTCTACACGACTTTCCAGTTACTGACAAATGTGTTTGTATAAACTGTCACATAGCAACACTCAGTACGTCTTACGATTCCTTATAGCAAAAATACCATTTGTATGTAGAAACTAGTGTACATCAGTATATATTCTTGTATAACACATGATTAGTTATTTTCGTGACCTGTCATAGCCTTATTTATAATATTATATTTTACTCATATATTATAAGTTCTAGTCCTTATAGTAATTATGTGAGGGTAGAACAACGTGTGTAGAATGTTATATAAATGTTAACAAAATTAAGGGAAGTTAGTAATTAATGTTAGAATTTGGCAATACAGTAAGTCATGATGGGTTTGGTTAATAAATACCGGAAACAGTAGGGGGTGTAATTGCTGACGAGACTTTGCAACTCTTGTGGGAAATTCAGCTGAGTTGCCAGTGAGGGCTGCTGCTGCTGCTGCTGCTGTAGGTTCCTGTCATACACTGTTTTATAGATATTTCATAGAGGGAAATTTACTATCAATAAAGTGAATGTCTGGCAGTCTGTATGTCTAGCTGGCTGGCTGTCTGGCTGTCTTGTTTGCTTTATGGCTGTTTGTCTGTCTGGTAAGTTGGGTGACTGGCTGTCTGTCTGGCTGTCTAGTTAGTTCCGTGGCTGTTTGTTTGTCTGTCTGTCTCTGGTTAGCTGGGTGGCTGTCTGTATGTCTGGCTGGCTGTCTAGTTAGCGTCGTGGCTGTTTGTTTGTCTGTCTGGCTGCCTGTAAGTCTGGCTGTTTGTGTGTCTATCTGTGTGTCTATTTAGCTGTGTATTGTACTGTAGATGTTGTATGCATCCAATATAGATACACTAAGAAAGGTTCATGTTATAAGATAGACAAGAGGACCCATCAATCACTTAACCGTATTACCCACTAATCGATTACCTCCCTTCTCACTAATCGATTGTATCATAGTCTATTGATTCCAGTATGCTGAGACAGTGCCAGAGTATAATGATAATAATAATAATAATAATAATGCCTTAGGAGAGAAAGAGTTTTTTTTATTATAATTGCTTTCATTTTTTATTTAATCTCTGTCTACAAAAATGTTCTATACTTTGGAAATGGTTTATATACAGCCGCGATCAAAAGTTCTGTCAGCTGTCTTGAGAATAATTAGACTGTGTCATCTAATAGCCACCTTTTTTTATTTAGTAAAATATATACCGTAAATAAATACATTTAAAAGATAAAATAAACTCACACTTCATTCACAACATTATAGAGTAGATTCTCTAAAGTCACTATAGATTACCAGTTAGAGTTGCATTATATAAAACTTTAGATCATTACAAATTTCGAAAACAAAGAAATTACTCCACACCTAAAAAGCTTTATACTGACTATAGGAATATTATTGAATCAAGGAAGATTAATCATTTATTATTATTACAGTGAATATAAAAGAAAGTTGAGTATTATACTATTGAGATAGTGAAGAGCAGTTACATTGCCACAATGCATCATTTATTCAAAAGTTTTACGAGGAAGAAGATGGCAAGTGCTAATGAAATCATGCTTAACACATATAGTACATTCGATAGCCAATTTCCCGAAGAATCTGTCCCATGGCTGACAAGGGTTGTAGAGGAACACCAGCCACCAACAGCACCATCACCTCCAATATCACCACCTCCTCCTCCTCCTCCACCGTCACCACCACCACCACTCATGTCGCTCCTGCCAATACAAAGATCAAAGGTTTAGTGTTGTGGTCACCGAGTTCTTCATTCTGTTGATTGTATAAAACAACAATTTTGTTTACTATTGAAAATTTTTTGCAACCATAACATGTAGTAATGCATCCCATCTATTATGATTTTGTTATAATATTCGTCATTGTTTATAGTACAGTAAGTTAAAAATAAACTCTTAGGGGTACAAAACTGGTCCAGATCCAACACTAGCAAAGATTATTGATTACCGAGTTACAGTTTTTTGTTTTTTTTATGAAACGACCTTAAAAGTTACCCTTGACCATAATAATGACGTTGAATCAAATCTGACCTCAGAAATGGATTCTTGGCACCCTAAACATGCCAAATATGATTTTCCACAAAGGTTTAGTAAGACAATATCGCACAGTACTAGCCTAATCTGCCAGTACAACGGGAACAGTTAGTTTTAATAATGGAACACAGTACAGATTATTATGGCGCAAATTTTAAGAATATATAATTCAAAGAATGGCAAATAGAATATAAATAAAATGGGGCAGCATCAGTAGTGAAGCCTATACTTTGTTTTTGTTCGTATCTACATCATACAATTATGTTTTGTAAACTCCTAATTGCATAGTTTAATACTTTATTTTTTTCAAGTGTTGGAATGACACAAAGTGTGGTATTATAAACTTTTCGTCGCTCAATTCCTATTATTTTGCAATGCTAATATACCAACGAAAAGTTTTTTCGTCGAAGAAAAAGTCAAATAGTACCACCCAAAGAATGTTAGTAAACTTACCTTCTTTTTAATAACTGGAATGGTACTGTATAAAGTCTGGTGGATACACAGCATCAACAACAATAGTTTTTCCAGTGTTGTTGAAAAGTACCACAGGATATTTTGAAGATGTTACTGGGTCCTAATAAGACGAATGTTAAATTAGGTGTGTTTGACAACAAGAACCAGATGGTAAGGATATCCACAACTTGACCACGGTATAATTACAACTCTGGTGACTGAACACAAAATGATAATTATACTATTAGCCTAATTGCTTCCCTTCAAAATAACCTTGAAGAAGTTGGGAAGCAGTGGTTGAGAACTAGTAATTATTATCATAACCAAATTAGCCAAAATTTGATAATTAAATTAATGATTTGGTGTTCTGGTAATAGGAATGCTAAAATTGGTACTAATGAAACTTGTTGGATGTATTCTATATTGTACATTTCTCAATATTCACTACATTGAAGATACATCACACGTTAAATTAATTATACTGTATTTGATATTGTCTGTATACACGGGATATAAGACAATATTAACTTCAGATAGATAGGAAGTCAGTAACCAAACTGCCATGGCTGTCAAAGTTAACACTTGATTTTTTCTGGTGAAAATTTTGTATATCGTGGATAGAATTTTCTCACCTACCACTGTAGTTTGTGTTTACGCTGTACTCTTCAAGAACGAGGAACTGTTTCTCATCCTTGCTACTCAACAGTGAGTCTACACCACTTTCCAGTTACTGACAAATGTGTTTGTATAAACTGTCACATAGCAACACTCAGTACGTCTTACGATTCCTTATAGCAAAAATACCATTTGTATGTAGAAACTAGTGTACATCAGTATATATTCTTGTATAACACATGATTAGTTATTTTCGTGACCTGTCATAGCCTTATTTATAATATTATATTTTACTCATATATTATAAGTTCTAGTCCTTATAGTAATTATGTGAGGGTAGAATAACGTGTGTAGAATGTTATATAAATGTTAACAAAATTAAGGTAAGTTAGTAATTAATGTTAGAATTTGGCAATACAGTAAGTCATGATGGGTTTGGTTAATAAATACCGGAAACAGTAGGGGGTGTAATTGCTGACGAGACTTTGCAACTCTTGAGGGAAATTCAGCTGAGTTGCCAGTGAGGGCTGCTGCTGCTGCTGCTGCTGTAGGTTCCTGCCATACACTGTTTTATAGATATTTTACAGAGGGAAATTTACTATCAATAAAATGAATGTCTGGCTGTCTGTATGTCTAGCTGGCTGGCTGTCTGTATGTCTGGCTAGCTGTCTGTCTGTATGTCTGGGTGTCTAGTTAGCTTCGTGGCTGTTTGTCAGTCTGTCTGGTAAGCTGGGTGGCTGTCTGTATGTCTGGCTGGCTGTCTAGTTAGCGTCGTGGCTGTTTGTTTGTCTGTCTGGCTGCCTGTAAGTCTGGCTGTTTGTGTGTCTATCTGTGTGTCTATTTAGCTGTGTAGTGTACTGTAGATGTTGTATGCATCCAATATAGATACACTAAGAAAGGTTCATGTTATAAGATAGACAAGAGGACCCATCAATCACTTAACCGTATTACCCACTAATCGATTACCTCCCTTCTCACTAATCGATTGTATCATAGTCTATTGATTCCAGATATGCTGAGACAATGCCAGAGTATAATGATAATAATAATAATAATAATAATGCCTTAGGAGAGAAAGAGTTTTTTTTATTATAATTGCTTTCATTATTTATTTAATCTCTGTCTACAAAAATGTTCTATACTTTGGAAATGGTTTATATACAGCCGCGATCAAAAGTTCTGTCAGCTGTCTTGAGAATAATTAGACTGTGTCATCTAATAGCCACCTTTTTTATTTAGTAAAATATATACCGTAAATAAATACATTTAAAAGATAAAATAAACTCACACTTCATTCACAACATTATAGAGTAGATTCTCTAAAGTCACTATAGATTACCAGTTAGAGTTGCATTATATAAAACTTTAGATCATTACAAATTTCGAAAACAAAGAAATTACTCCACACCTAAAAAGCTTTAAACTGACTATAGGAATATTATAGAATCAAGGAAGATTAATCATTTATTATTATTACAGTGAATATAAAAGAAAGTTGAGTATTATATTATTGAGATAGTGAAGAGCAGTTACATTGCCACCATGCATCATTTTTTCAAAAGTTTTACGAGGAAGTAGATGCCAAATGCTAATGAAATCATGGCTCCCACAAATAGTATAATCAATATGCAATTTAACGAAGAATCTGTCCCATGGTTGACATGGGTTGTAGAGGAACACCAGCCACCATTAGCACCAACACCTCTATAAACACCACCACCTCCTCCTCCTCCATAAACACCACCACCTCCTCCATAAACACCACCACCTCCTCCTCCATAAACACCACCACCTCCTCCTCCACAGTCACCACCACCGCCTCCTCCTCCACCGTCACCACCACCACCGCCTCCTCCTCCTCCACCGTCACCACCACCACCACCACCACACATGTCGCTCCTGCCAATACAAAGATCAAACAAAGGTTTAATGTTGTGGTCACCGAGTTCTTCATTCTGTTAATTGTATAAAACAACAATTTTGCTTACTACACTAATGACATTTTTTTGCAACCATAACATGTAGTAATGCATCCCATCTATTAACATTAAATGACTCAAATAATAGGGTAATGAATATTGAGTGTCAACAGTGATCATCATGATTTTGTTATAATATTCGTCATTGTTTATAGTACAGTAAGTTAAAAATAAACTTTTAGGGGTACAAAACTGGTCCAGATCCAACAGTAGCAAAGATTATTGATTACCGAGTTACTGTTTTTTTTTTTTTTACAGAAATTACCTTAAAAGTTACCCTTGACAATAATAATGACGTTGAATCAAATCTGACCTCAGAAATGGATTCTTGGCACCCTAAACATGCCAAATATGATTTTTCACAAAGGTTTAGTAAGACAATATCGCACAGTACTAGCCTAATCTGCCAGTACAACGGGAACAGTTAGTTTTAATAATGGAACACAGTACAGATTATTATGGCGCAAATTTTAAGAATATATAATTCAAAGAATGGCAAATAGAATATAAATAAAATGGGGCAGCATCAGTAGTCTTAACACAATTTTAGTGAAGCCTATACTTTGTTTTTGTTCGTATCTACGTCATACAATTATGTTTAGTAAACTCCTAATTGTATAGTTTAATACTTTATTTTTTTCAAGTGTTGGAATGACACAAAGTGTGGTATTATTATAAACTTTTCGTCGCTCAATTCCTATTATTTTGCAATGCTAATATACCAACGAAACGTTTTTTCGTCGAGGAAAAAGTCAAATAGTACCACCCAAAGAATGTTAGTAAACTTACCTTCTTTTTAATAACTGGAATGGTACTGTATAAAGTCTGGTGGCAACACAGCATCAACAACAATAGTTTTTCCAGTGTTGTTGAAAAGTACCACAGGATATTTTGAAGATGTTACTGGGTCCTAATAAGACGAATGTTAAATTAGGTGTGTTTGACAACAAGAACCAGATGGTAAGGATATCCACAACTTGACCACGGTATAATTACAACTCTGGTGACTGAACACAAAATGATAATTATACTATTAGCCTAATTGCTTCCCTTCAAAATAACCTTAAAGAAGTTGGGAAGCAGTGGTTGAGAACTAGTAATTATCATAACCAAATTAGCCAAAATTTTATAATAATTAAATTATGATTTGGTGTTCTGGTAATAGGAATGCTAAAATTGGTACTAATGAAACTTGTTGGATGTATTCTATATTGTACATTTCTCAATATTCACTACATTGAAGATACATCACACGTTAAATTAATTATACTGTATTTGATATTGTCTGTATACACGGGATATAAGACAATATTAACTTCAGATAGATAGGAAGTCAGTAACCAAACTGCCATGGCTGTCAAAGTTAACACTTCATTTTTTCTGGTGAAAATTTTGTATATCGTGGATAGAATTTTCTCACCTACCACTGTAGTTTGTGTTTACGCTGTACTCTTCAAGAACGAGGAACTGTTTCTCATCCTTGCTACTCAACAGTGAGTCTACACCACTTTCCAGTTACTGACAAATGTGTTTGTATAAACTGTCACATAGCAACACTCAGTACGTCTTACGATTCCTTATAGCAAAAATACCATTTGTATGTAGAAACTAGTGTACATCAGTATATATTTTTGTATAACACATGATTAGTTATTTTCGTGACCTGTCATAGCCTTATTTATAATATTATATTTTACTCATATATTATAAGTTCTAGTCCTTATAGTAATTATGTGAGGGTAGAATAACGTGTGTAGAATGTTATATAAATGTTAACAAAATTAAGGGAAGTTAGTAATGTTAGAATTTGGCAGTACAGTAAGTCATGATGGGTTTGGTTAATAAATACCGGAAACAGTAGGGGGTGTAATTGCTGACGAGACTTTGCAACTCTTGTGGGAAATCCAGCTGAGTTGCCAGTGAGGGCTGCTGCTGCTGCTGCTGCTGTAGGTTCCTGTCATACACTGTTTTATAGATATTTATTATAATAATATTTGTAAACTAGGCTTCTCAGACTTAGACAGGCTCCCGAGGTTGTCATAACAAAACTCGGCCATAATCAGTTCTAATAGTGGTACACAGTTAAAAGTTTTACTGTAGGACATTATATACGAAAATAATTACATACATACACAGAAACCTAACGAACACACACACACACACACACACAGAATTTCATGGATACATACATACATACACAGGAACCTAACGCCCACACACACATACCTGTAGAAGAGTCTTATCTGCTATACTTTGATATCTTCTTTAACCTCTGGTATAACCTTAAATAAAGTGGTCACTAATATTGTTGTGTAAAGTGGATGGCTACTACATGAATCCTCAATACCAGCTGTGGTTTCCAAAAAAATTTCATTTTGTAGCCCAATTTAACATGCCACATTAAGGGACCCTGTGTTGTAGTCAGAAAATTGGAGAAAAATGAGCCCTTCAAATACTGCCACGAAACACCACCTATATGGAAGGAGCTTGTTTCGTGGCATGGTCAGGAGGAATCAGAAGCCTCCAATTATCATACACGAGCACAGGGTCCTTAAGCGCGTTACCTCTTTCACACAGGGTTGTCAATATTGATATACAGTATATGGCTAAATGAAAACACTAGCGATATGTTTTTTCTGTCACCCCTCCATTACCCCCGAAATATTGCTATATTGTCTGTATGGGGTTATTTACCCATAGTTAGGAAACCACTGCTCAATACTGTGCAACAAAACAGATCCCCTGCTGTGTTAATGAGGTACTACTCTATTTCCTGGCATAATTTGAATGAATCAGTAGCTTTTCAATTTGACCACAACTAATGACACCCATATTGAGCCATATATTTACTTATTCTCCTATGAGGCATTAATTCTATATGACCTGGCATCTAAAATGCCTTACAACATTACAACAATTAAATACCGAAGGTAGAAATACTACCAGCAGATATTGAGTTTATCGTGAGGAGGAAATTAGCCTGGATTTTATAACAGGTTTTGTTGGCAAATTGCCTTAGGAAAGAAAAAGTTTATTATTATAATTACTTTTAGTTTTTATTTAAGCTGTAGCTAGATAAATATTCTATAATTTGGAAATGGTTGACATACGTACATACATGAAAATTGCGAAGTAGAAATTAAAGGGCGTACAGTCGCAATCAAAAGTTCTGTCAGCTATCTTGAGAATAATATGTTAATTGTCATAAATGTCTCTTCCAACAGTTAACCTACATTTGGTTTAGTCAATCAAAAATAAACACTCACATCTCAATCACAACATTATATATTATCGGAATTCACTACAATACCAGCTAGAGCTGCTATAAAAATTTTGATCATTACAAATTTCGAAAAAATATATTTACTCTACACCCGGAAATCTTTATACTGATTATAGGATTATTATAGAATTAAGTGAATATTTATCATCCATTATTGTCCAAACACAATGAATATAAAGGAAAGTTGAGTATTATGTTATGAAGATAGTGAAGAGCAGTGATAGTGCCACCATGCATTACCCATATACATGCCTACATAGGATGCTATGTATAATTGTATATTGCTAATGCATATACATAGCGTATTTTGCCTCATGCGATTGTTTCATCTAACGGCCCATATTATGATGAAGATAAGAACCGCGATGACAATTATACCCGCAACACAATACAAGGTTCCAGTAGAACAAGAACCCCCACTCGATGCCTTATTGCTTCTAACAGCGCGACCACCCCCACCCACTCTTCCTATGTGTTCACCCCCGTCCTCAGAGAAGTCTCCCGCAGAATAATCTCCTCCCCCATCGCAGTCATTGGATGTAGAGCTGCTGAACCATCCACCACTATCACAACCACCACCACCTCCTCCACTATCACAGCCTCCAGAGTCACCTCCACCTCCACCACAGTCGTCACCCATGTCACTCCTGCCAAAACAAAAGTACAAACAAATATTTAGAAGGATTGTTGCCGATTATTTCTTTATTTTGTGGACTTGTAGATAAAATAACAACTCTGTTTACTACTGGAATTTATCAATTTATAGGTTAATTTGTTTGACTGAAATGAGCTTTGAAAATAATCTTTACCATCCAAATGACCTTGAACCATATCTGACCTCAGAAATGGATTCTTGGCACCCTAAACATGCCAAATATGATTTTCCACAAAGGTTTAGTAAGACAATATCGCACAGTACTAGCCTAATCTGCCAGTACAACGGAAACAGTTAGTTTTAATAATGGAACACAGTACAGATTATTATGGCGCAAATTTTAAGAATATATAATTCATAGAATGGCAAATAGAATATAAATAAAATGGGGCAGCATCAGTAGTCTTAACACAATTTTAGTGAAGCCTATACTTTGTTTTTATTCGTATCTACATCATACAATTATGTTTTGTAAACTCCTAATTGTATAGTTTAATGCTTTCTTTTTTTCAAGTGTTGGAATGACACAAAGTGTGGTATTATTATAAACTTTTCGTCGCTCAGTTCCTATTATTTTGCAATGCTAATATACCAACGAAAAGTTTTTTCGTCGAGGAAAAAGTCAAATAGTACCACCCAAAGAATGTTAGTAAACTTACCTTCTTTTTAATAACTGGGATGGTACTGTATAAAGTCTGGTGGCAACACAGCATCAACAACAATAGTTTTTCCAGTGTTGTTGAAAAGTACCACAGGATATTTTGAAGATGTTACTGGGTCCTAATAAGACGAATGTTAAATTAGGTGTGTTTGACAACAAGAACCAGATGGTAAGGATATCCACAACTTGACCACGGTATGACTACAACTGGTGACTGAATACAACATCATACCATTGCGTCCCTACTGAGTAGGCTAACCTTGAAGTGAATGGGAAGGTCTGTGGGTTGCCAGTGAAGGCTGCTTAATATAATTGGTGTGGTTGTAGGTTCCTGCCGCACAGTGGTTTTTTAAATACTCATATTATATTGTTGTATACAAGTCTTATCAGAGTTAAACAGGCTCCCGAAGAGGTCATGACCTAACCCAGTCGTATAACATGAATAGACAATTCAAGAAGTAGTACACATACAGTTAAAAGTGATGCCGGAGGACATAGCACAAAAAGAGTAATGAGTGTGTGTGGATAGAGACTGACAATGTACACATGTGCGCAAGGACACACACACATACATATATACACACACAGGATCGTGACATGATGTGAGCTATAATTTAAGGGTTTGGGTGCCGCTTCGGACCCGAGCCATTTTCTTTCCTCTTTTCAGACGCTCCTCCTTTTTCTTTTTCCTTAGTGCTTGTTGTCACTCCCCTACTTTGCGAGGTGTTTCTGGCCTGGCAAAGTCTTAATTCTTTTTTTCTCTACCCGGTCTACCATATACACACACATTAAAATCGTACAGTACACATACACATTACATACAATTACAAGCACACATAAACCAATACCGTCAAAGGATTAGACACAAAAATGACAAAATAATATAAAATAAAGCAAACTTCTTAAGAGTACGTGACAGAGCTTTTAACTTGGATATACCAAATGTAATTCATGGGACACGGGAAAACAAAGGACATACTGGGAGATCATTACGCAAGATAATTCATAAGACTAAAACGCATGAATATTAACCAACGCATATAAATGATATAATAGTTTGCATGAATATTTAAATTGCGCGTGAAGAGTAGTTTGGGCGTGGAATGTCAACTTTGTCATAAACTGTCAGTGCATATACGTTTCGTAAATATATTATATATACCAGTTTGCTCTTATTAGTAGTGGAATAGGTCATGAACAATTTGTATTCCATAATAACTCTGTATTAACTATAATTGATTCATGTCGCCGCACTTGCGCGAAATTTGTGTCGTCTGCTTCGGTTCCAGAAATATCGTATAAAATATATTTTCTTTCATTGCATAATTACTCGCATTTGGAATTCGTTCTTGTGAAAGAATGTGTAACTAGGAAAACATTTGTGTTACTACAGATAAATGAGAGTGGGTTGATAGGGGAAAAGGAAACTATATATGTATTTTTAGAAGAAGTTAGGAGACAGCTAAGGAGGAGCAGATCCGGTGCTGCCAGAGTGGCGGTTTATACGCCAAAGTTGGCTTGTATTGTAGTTTTGTCCATGGAAAGAAATACTGGATAATTATTTATTCAAGTTGTTGTAGCGAGAAGCAGATAAAACTTTGATTAATTTTCCGTTATAGCTTAGTCCTGCTTTACAGACTTTTCTGGATATTAATCTTTTATGGCTAAATGTCATAATTACTGTATATATGCTTTTGAGAGGAAATTCGATCTATGTATGTATATATATATAGGCCTATATATATATATATATTGGTGAAAATATCCAGGTTTAATCTTAACAAATAGATTGTTATTTATAATTATTATAGAATAGTTATCAACTTGGAGTATTTATTCATTTACTATCCGTACGTAACAAGAATCCAACATATCAAATTGTTTTCATCTGCTGTTCTAAAGAGATTCCAGATGCGAGTGATTTTTCGCACCAGATAAAACAGATAAGGAATTCCCTCTTGTAAAGCTATACATCGCATTGTATATCTAATAAACAATGGAATGAAAGGTCATGGTTTTAATTACAGATAATACATAACTGTGTAATCGCTAGATGTAGGCTACAAGGCTGGTGACCCATATTTTACTGGGTATCTTTGTCGTCTTCCGATTTCATTTATCCACCCCAGCTAGGCTCTTTTTTTATGTAGCCATTTTTATTATAGTCTTTAGATGTTTTAATTTCAATAGTACTGTAACAAAAAGCATAATGAATAGCGAACTTTAGAGAATATCTGGTAGCCTACCCGGCCAAGATGTAAGTGGTGCCCTAAATTGTAGGACAATATTTGGGCTACTTTTCCTGTAACATAGAGGTCGGAAGCAGGAGGTCAGGAACATTAGAGGTGTTTGTTCTCCAAATGTATGTGGGTGGTTCCCTGCGTATATGACGCATGATTCAATTCTAAGCAATATTGTATCTTAGCATAACCCTAATCCAACTCAATGCAGCTTAGAATAACATGAATAAACATTAATAACACATGCTAACTGTTTAACATTGTAGACTTGGGTTTAGTATTGGGCGATATGGGGCGTGTTTTGGGCTTGGTGAGGCTGCTGGCAATCCTGAAATTCACTACACCAGTACAGAGTTACCAAGTATGGGGAATTTTTCCTAGACATGGGGAATAAGAGGTACCATTGGGACCATTATATACTGATTGTTCAAGAGTAAATGGGGAAATTTCTACCAGACGAAATATCAGGAGGATGGTAAATGTCCGACTATCTTCAAGATTACACAGGGAATTGTTGAGGTAAAAAGGGAAATTCTGATATTGAAGTTGGGGAAATTTCGTGCACCAGACCTGGCAACACTGTTCAGCACACGACCAGTCAGAAGCCAAGATGATGGAGGAGGGGGTATACGGCGGTGGCAAGGCAGGGGCACCTTTTGACCCCCTGACCTTCGTGCAGCGGCCTCAGGTCATCCTCAGAGCGGTGACATGGGTGAGTTAAAGAGTTAATTAACCAAGCCATATGGTCCAAAGGGATTTAAATATGGCCACCGCCCTTCCTTTAGCTCTTTAATAGGTCTCCCTCCCCCACCACCACCACCCTAGTATCGATTTTTAACACAAGTACTGAACCCTTTATATTATAACCACTTGTATAACATTAATATGGTCAGGGATACTAGTAGGGTGTATAAAGGAGTGTATTAATAGTATGTGGTAATTGTATGACATCATTGTGCCCTTTAAAAATGGTGGTTAGTTACGCCACCAGGAAAATTACTATTATTATTATTGTGTATGATTATTCCTCATATCCAGTCTGTGATTTGTGTTTATATTTTGGTAGCCTTGTATGTAGGAAGCATAACTGGTAAATGTTGTATTGGTTTTATTCTTGTATAATATTTTGTTCTACACGAAAAAAAATTACCTACAACGCCCATTTTGGATGTGTTGCCAAATTTGACCCCATTATAATATTTACTGTATTATAATGGCTTTATTTAATATGTAGAAGATCATTACATTTGTTTTTCCCCGCTTAATATTGGGTTTGGTGTGTTGGTTATAAGTCTGAAATAAAAACTTTTCAACCATTTTCAAAGACGGGGTCGAGTATAAAAGGGCTTTTTAAAAATTTACTCATACACTAGATTTGACTACAATATATTCTTCTGATGTTTAAAGTGATCAAAAATATGTTGTTTGTATGGTATTCCTTCACTCTGTCTTCTATCAGTTTATCAGTCTGTTTATCTATATGTTATATAACTAATCTCATTGAGGAAAATTATTACATTTTTTATCAAGGTTTCAATTTCACAAGTCCAGAATTTTATGTTATGAATAACCAGTAATCCTGAGAGAAAAACACTCGGAGAACTTTTTATGTATGTTATGTATTATTGGCAAATTGGTAGGCTGGCTGTAATCATAAACGTAATTGCATATGTGGTAAGTTTGGGAGTTGGTAGTACAGTAGAATTATGAGACACTAACATCACTAGCAAATATGAGGCTAGAGCAATCGATATGGAGACAAAACAGCACAATTACAAACTATGTTTGGAGATGTGCGTGAGAAATGGAAGCTGAAGGTAAATGTTGTGAAGAGCAAAGTTATGGTCTTTGCAGCCACAGGCTGAGGTGAGGTTGAATGGTCTGGTTATGGAGAATGTCAGCTCATTTAAATATTTGGGCAGTGTGATGAGTAAAGATGGGAGTTTAGAGGATGAGGTGCAGGAGAGGGTACAACAGGGGAAGAGGGTTGTGAGAATGCTGAAAGCAGTGACAAGGAATAGGGTGATAAGTATGGAAGTAAAGATGATATTACATGATAGTGTGGTAATCCCGACACTGACGTACGGGACGATGACGGAGAGACATAAATCAAGAGTTAGAGGGGTGTAAATGAGTTACCTGAGAAGTGCGTGTGAAGTAATGTGGAGAGATAAACTGGCGAATGAAGAAGTATGTGAGCGATGTGGTGTGGGTGTGGATGTGCTAGAGAGTGTATAAAGGAACACTTTGAGGTGGTTCGGTCATGTGGAGCGTATGGGGAACAAGAGGTTGGTTAAGATAGTGTACGAGAGTGAGGTGGAGAGACGGAGGTGAAGAGGCAAACTGAAAGTGGGGTAGAGAGATGGGAGGTGAGAAGTATATGAGTGAGAGTGGCGTTGGATGGGAGGAGGGACGCCAGTTGACGGGGGACAGAGGTGCATGGAGACGATTCATTTGTGGCCACCCCCTTCTGGGAGTGAGGCATCTGGCAATAGATAGATAGACAAACTAGAGAGAGAGACACACAAACAGGACAAGTTGCAGTATTCTAACACCAATATTTTCATCCAGTACACACACACACACACACACACACACACACACACACACACACACACACACAAACAGGACAAGTTGTGGTATTCTAACATCAATACATTCATCTCCACCTACAGCTGTTCTCAATCATCGTATTTGGGTGCATCTCATCGCAAGGGTGGTCCAAGAACACAAAAGGTGACGATGTGTGTCTGTACAATGAGGACAGCAATGCGTGCAACTACGGTGTGGGCATTTCAGTCATTGCCTTCCTGGCCTCCCTCGGGTTCATCGCTGGCGAATACTTCTTTGAGCAAATGTCCTCCGTCAAGACCAGGAAGAGATATGTTATGGCTGATATGGGTTTCTCTGGTGAGTGTTCGGGGTTTCTTGTGGCCTTTTTTTGTGGGGTAAATACTCAGCTGATTTACTCTTGTATTTGTTTAATGACTGTACATATTCCAGAAACTATTGGAATGTCAGTTGAACTGTATTGTTTTAGAAAAGTAGTAAATAGTTAATGTAAAAATGCAGGTTGGGATGATGGATTATTTGGTGCTGAATGTCAAACGTATATTTCTGGGTCATTCATTTGCACAGCAGGAAGAGATCATTTATTTGATAATTCTGATTGGGTTGTATAATCTTATCTGGATTGCCATCCTTTTTAGTTAATACTTTCAGGCACTGTCAATTACCCATCACTTGCCATTTGGAAATATGATCAGTTCCCACAGATAGATACTGTAGTATAATTTATATATACTCTTATAATACTGTACTGCAAATGTAAATATCAAACCCCAGGGGACTAAAACATGCATGTGTACTACCATGGCCTGGAATTATTATATTCTAGTTACAGGTATCATATGTTCTGCTGCACTAGCCTAGATATAATTAATGTGTCCACTGTGGTGCAGCATTTTGGTCGTTTCTGTACTTCGTGGGGTTCTGTTACCTGACCAACCAGTGGAGCAGAGCTGACACTCCTTCGTATGGTGTCAACAACATGCAGGCAGCCATCGCATTCAGCTTCTTTGCCATATTCCCATGGGTTAGTTCAACTTATTTTTCATAACTTTCTTATACATCTCTTTTGACTCTGTAGCTCTGCAACATACCAGTATCAGACATTGGGTCTATAACTACTGTTGTTGCATTACAGTTCTGTTTTGTTATTATTACTTGAGTGTTCATCTATTACTATTATTTACCTATCTAATATTACTATATATATTATTTACAAAATAATGGTATTAAAGGAAGTTGAGTAGATTTTCATTTTCATTATCATTGAGAGGTTGTTCTTTGGAATGCATAAATTCATTACACACAGTACAATTCATGCCCATTAGACAACTGTATATACTGTATATTGTACGGTCACACACAGGCGGGAGCAGCTTACCTGGCCTTCCTGCGGTACAAGCAAGGGTCGGACCAGGCCTTTGCCCCAAGCTACGAGGCAGACCCCAGCAACACAGGCGGCGGCTACAGCAGCTACCCCGATGCCACTGATCCTGATGGTGGCTACTCTCAGCCTCCCTTTGGTGGGCAGCCTGGACAGCCCCAGCAGCCAGGTACAGTTACCCTCCCTCCAGCAGGAGGCCAGTCTGAGGCCTAACTGTCTTCTATCATACTCGCCCTTGGAGGATACTGGCCTGAGGATTGTATTAGGTTTATCATCTCTCACTACAGCTGGCCTAACAGTTTCTCTTATCCACTCGCCACCATTCTGTATTTTTTAATTGATGAGAGTTTGTACAGTTTATAATCCAACAAAACATTCTTGAGTGTTTTATTTTCACTTGAGGGTGTTGCTGCAGTTGCTCAAAGGAGTATCTGAAAAATTATATCTAATGGTTGTGAAGGTGAACAGTGCAACTCTTGTCATTTTAGGGCACTAGTCAGTTGTTTGTTGGTTGTTGTTTATTTAATCAAGATAATGAGACCTTGATTCCTACTGGGGGAGTGTCCCATCTTGGAATTGGTACCTAATTCATATAGCCTATAGTAACACTTTTTAGATACTTTAATTGAGCAACTGTCAATAACTATGATAGCTCATAGGTTCTCACGTACAAGTAATACACAGTATAGCTCGAGGTTGATGGGTCTGGTTTTGAGACTCGTCACTGCATCCATACCTTATCGGAAGGATAACATCCTCCTGTAATGTCAATGGGCTCGGTGGCTGTGCTTGGTGAAATTAACTTTACAGTTTTTTAGACAAGTATTGTTTAATTAGAGTATGTGACAAATTGCTTTGTAACATGGATAAAATTTGTCATACCCATTATCCAGTTAATTTTTATTACATCAGAAGTGTACACACTAGGCTGGAAATACAGTTTCAATACTGAGAAAATGTTTATATGCTGTGTAATGTATGGTACTGTATTTATTTAATGAATCCTCTGTACATAATTTAGTATGTCATACTGATTTTATAGGGATTGGACTTGTATGTTGTCAAAGACCAGTCTCCATACTATCTTTTCTCATAATTTTTCTTGGTTATTGGTAACATATTTAGTAGAGTGTTGTTGCCAGTGCTGTTGATAGTCAAGAGTATATACTGTAGATGCTTGTCAAATTCATCAAGCACATGATTAATTAATGAAATGTCAGTGAATTGGGGGGGAATTTATACAAAACCTGCAGGTATGAAAATACAGTGTTGCTATTTTTTCTGTAATAATTATGCTGCTAAACTGCTATCCAAACAAAATATTTATTTACATGATGCTATATGTAGTTGCTAATTTAATTAATTAGGGGTAGAATATGGCTTGGTGTATCTTAACAAAACCACAGTTCCCCTTGTAATCCTGTTAGAGTAGATAATAGATACCATTTGAGGAATAGCCTTGCTGGTCTTGATTTGCTGCTACCTTTATATTTTGGTCAATGACCAAAACAACAAAAGCCTCTCCTCAGATGGTGTTTTTATCTACAATTTGCTTATGTATTTTAGGTTACACACTCAAACTTTATGTAAGCATGAAAGGGTGTAACCATACTTGTACAAAGTGGTATTATGGTGTCATAACAATGGCATTAATAACTTGAAACGGTGGTAATTATTGGCTAGCTTATGGCTTAACTCTTATGCCATCTTATTCCCTTTCTCTCCCTTTTTTTTTCTTTCTTTTGACTAATCCAGGCATGCAGCAGCAGCAGCAGGCCCCACCTTACTAGACAGAAGGTGGCTGTAGTGCGCTTGATGAGGGCTCAGCTAGTCACAACTAGTCGACAACACCTCCGCTCAGCTGGACAGTAAACAGCAACAGCGTTCCTCCCGACCTCACCACCACCGCTAAGTATTATCACTGTACACGGGCTGGCTTCTCAATAGGCTGAGATGCCAGCTGCATCTCCTACAGTAGGGGTGGCTGTTACCAAGAAAGGCATCTTTGTATTCCTTACCCTACAACCTTGTTTTCTCTCCATTCATGCCAGTTACTTCTCTATACCCAAATCTAATTTGGCTCGCCAGATTTGTCCGCCTTTCCCAGCATGCCTTCATCAGCTGTGTTGATCTCTGCTAGTTATAAATACAGTAGTGAAGGAAGTTACACATGCAATTTAGCCCAGAGTGAAGGTAATGAAAAGGAAAAGTATGCACTTGGCAGTTAAGGACACACAAAATGTAATTGAGACACCAGGGGAAAAGAAACGAGTCAACAGGCATTTGTTGCTTTTTGTTCTCAATACAACCACAGAGAAGGTGAAAATAATAAAAGATTCATGAATAACCAGATATTTTACAGGTATCTGTGTGATTTTGTCATGAGAGTGGGATGGGTAAATGAAAATGAGTTCCCACATGTTATATGATGAATTGAAGAGGAAGAAAGCAGACCATGCTAGACCTGGAAGACTCTGTAATAAGAGGAAAAAGGAGATTGAGAGAAGGGACAACAAACCAGAAGGAGAGAGAAAAAGGGACAGTTGAAGAATTGAAGGGGCTCGGAGCCGAAGGGGTACCAAAACTCTTGAAGTACTGCCCGCAACACAGTATACAAGACCTCCCAATTGAGTGTCATAAGTTGATATGCAAATAGGGCTACACAAATCTGGTAGGCTTCACTCGCTCCTTTCCTCCTCCCTCTTCCCCCTTCCCCCACTAAAATATCTAGTAATTTCATTGAGCTTCGTGCTCATTGGCTACGGCTGGGATTTCTAGTCTCAGGGTACCAGGTTCAAGGTTCGATGAAGTTACCAGGTACGGTAGTTGTTTGTAGTACAGTTTATTAGAGACAGTTTTGTGAGTTTGTAAAAAACATGTCTCACTGTCACTGCACTATAAATTTGTTCACTCATGTCCATATAGGTATCACTTCTCTCTACTCACAATACAGTTGGTTTTCTCTGCATATTTCTATAATAGATTTCCTTAAATTCCAAATTCTTGTCTTGTATCCCCTTTTCTTTTTTCCTCTCCCATTATCCATACTTAGTATCTACAGGATGTAAACTGTATTTTCTTTGTAATCCTTTTCCCAACTTTTCTTTCAAGCCTTTTTCCTTCCCATCATTTCACCCAGCCTTCTTAATGCTGGTATGACTTGTCTTTGCTTTAGTACTGTTACCAAGGTGGTGAGGGATGTGTAGAATGTGCATAGAATGTTTACCTCAAAGTGTTCATGTTCCGATGTGCTTGAGTGAGGCTCAGCTCTTTAGAAAGCTTGCTGAGTGAAAAAATAATAATGGTCCATTTTTTGCAGAACAATATATTATAAGTAAAAATAAATATATTCTGGAGCCAATTCGGATCTCCAGAAATGGGGTGTCTCATGTTGGAGAGGTGGATGGTTGACCCAAGTAAAAACATTAAGACATACTGGGCATCTGCATTTAGGAGCCATTGTCCTTAAAAGATACCCAGCTAATGGAGCTGGGATTCTGACACAGATCAGGTTTTAACTTTTATATTTTGCTGCAGGGGCTTGCAAGGTTGTTAAGGTAGTACCCAATAGAGTTTATATTCTTAAAAACAGGTCCAACTACAGGGTAGAAAAAGTCCTAGTTTCTTCAAAATTAGAAGTATCAAGGTATTTCAGAATTTTCTTTCAAGTTCTTCATTTCCCATAATTATTGTCTCCAGACACAGATACTGACTCAGGTTATGTTGATTTTTATCAACCCCAGATACCCAGTGTTGTCATCAGGTTGCCACTGAGTCCTCCATCATGAGACATCCTTGATGTTTCCTGTAAAAAATGAAGCAGCTGCTGTGACGTGTATGAGATGTTACTTCAACTCATGTTATGTACAGTTGTGGTAGTGTTGAGTAGCACTGTTCATTCCTCAGTAGAAGATCCTGGGGTCCGTTGTGTTGTCACACGGTTTGGAGGATACAGTGGACTCCTTCACCTTGGGTTATGTATTTTATGCTCTTGATGTAAAATGCATGTATTAAATTTAATCTGTGTGAATTGTAATATTTTTTACGGTGTTTGGTGATGAGGACAGAATGGGAAAGTGGAGGAGCAGGAATTATTAGAGGTGGGAAGGATTTCCAGAGGTTTGGAGGCCAATAATTTCGCCAGACTGTACGACGATGGGACGGACCGCTGATAGCATGTGTATGATATACTGTAAAAGTTTACTTCTCCCTTGGGACAAACCCCATCCCAGGTAATCAGCTCACCAATTCAACTTTAAATGTGGTAAGACAATAGGAGATATTTCCAAGTGCTACATCCACCCATGCCTATGGATTCAAATCTTAGATATGGGATACTAGTGAATACGAAGCACTTCCCCCACTCCTATAATAACCACCTTTAATCCATCCCACCCTTGGCTCCATCACTGGTACTGTACCTTCTTACTCACACTCTACTCATGACCCCATTACTATTACTGCCTTCCTTTCCATTATTATTTTATTAACAGGTGCTTCAGTATTCCCTGGTATGACATTAGAAAAAGTTTACATTTGTGGGAGAGTAGTGTAGCTCTTGGAACTTTCTTCTAATGTACAGTCATGATCAAAAGTACAATACACTGTTCTTCTATTACTGCTTGCAGAATCCTTCATGTGATTCTTGTATCAAATGTTTCAGATTCTGTATCATTATACTCTGTCTGAAAATTGTATGAATTTGTTTTAAACTTTGAAGTGAGGCATATTCGTAACATTTAGCAACATGTATAGTACTGTTGGAGCAGTGTGGTATACAATTGAGTGAGGACCACTGTGCATGGTTAGCCTTCTCTCTCCCAAGATGTGAAAAGCAAACTGAGTTGTAAGCTACATAATGAGCATTCACTAAAATTTAGTGCTTTGAATAGAGCTTATAACTTGTTTGTTGGGTTCACTGCTCAGTGGAAGAGAACTGCCATTGCTGAGTAATCCCCAAAGAAGTAAAGTACTTTTGACTGTGACTGTCCTTGCCATGTTGAAGTTCCCCAAGCCCAACGTTTGCTTAGTCAGGACTGTAGCCCTTGTTGTGTCGGCCTTGGTTGAACTGCATTTCGAGCACCAAAATGTTATAAAGGATGTCCAAAGAGGAAAGGAACAAACTTTCACCCGTGGTAGACATTATTGAGAGATCTGATTATCAGTGAACTAGAGAATATTTTAATGGAGATGAGAGTAAATTATAAAGTGAAATAGATCGTAACATTAATTATTCAACTTTGACTATATTGACTATATTTGACTTTGACTATAAACAAATCATCATTGAATACTTTTGTCTTTGAATATATTTATATGCATAATTTTTATATTTCCCTAAAATTCCTGATACCCTATTCACCAAAAGTTTTTGCCTTTCCCCCAAGGACATGCTGTATATACCCAATATTTTTATTATGGCACCTGTTAAGACAATTTATTTTCTTATTCTAAGTAAGGAAAATTTATTTTGATCTTGAACAGTATGTAATGCCTATAATATGAACGTAAAATTCTTTGTTGTTAATATCCTAAACATATCGAAAAGAGAGTAGGAGATGATATTTTCAAATGTAAAGTTATTGTTGGTTTAACATCATTAACTTGCAAAAAGTCAATTAACATGATCAAAATATAAAAAACAATAACTTCTATTAAAATTATTAACCATGCTTGTGGCTGTAAGATATGAACTGTCACTTATCTTTAGAGATTTTTTCCTTACTCATGTGCCAATAACCTGCAATAATAAGTTTATATGTCCAATAACTAAGTACGTGAAACACTTTTGAAACTTTATTTCCAATGATATACAATGTACAGTATTTGACACTATATGTATATTTCCCCTTACTACTGGATGTTTGACATGTGCCGTTGTTGCAGGTAGAACCAGGTTAGTGTGTGTGTGTTTAGGGTGGCCTACAGTGATAGATTAGTAGAGTAAAAAGACTTGAAATATTAGTATAATTCTGTATTAGCGAGGTGCTCCGAGACACAGCCAACCAAGCCTCAAGACAGACCTAACCAAGGGCTGGATACAAGAGAAAAGTTATGGGCTGTGGTGAAAAGAGTAATATTTTCTGTATAAGAAAGTAAGATAGAGGGGTACTATGGCCAAGATACAGAAAGTGTACACATTATCTATCTACCATTTGATGTGAAAAGTACACCAAAGAATATTTTGACAATGCAAACTCATGGTGGAATTGGAAATGACTGTACTGTAAGCAACATTACTAAGTACTGTACAGTACAGTTATCTGATGCCTTGGCACTTGGGAAGTTGTGTTTGGGATTGCCTTGAGTGTCTCGAAGGTTATTTTTCGTATTTATAAATATGGACAATAATTTACCTAATTACCTTCAGCTAATGTGTATATATATATATATGTTAATGAAAATTTATAAAAGAAGGAATCATTTATTCTAGTTTTACTTGCTGTATGATAATTACTACTAATTATTTATTGCTCATTATTGTTTAGCATCATGGTTTAACAGATCTAAAAGTGTTCATTGTTGATGGTATTAGCAAACAATGGGTGGTACTGCATCTTCCTTTTATAATGATGGTGGATACTGGGTAGCACTTGAAAACACCACAGTAGGTAATGTGAGAGATATTGGAATGCTCATTGGATGTACGTGTATTTATGTATTATTGGAACCTGTAGCAGTCCCCTTTGGCCACCAAGAACTGCCAAATAAGAAAGTGCGACTAGATTTTCATTGTTGAGCCGAGGAAACCTTCCTATACATATAGCTTAAAGATAATTAAATACGCTGCGAGTACTCGTATACCAGAAGGAATATTACAATTTTCTCACATTGGTATGATATTCTATAGCTAGAGGCTCCAGGAAACAGGAAGTTACAGTTCCTCATCATGTATTTAAACCACCATCGCCTTGTGTGTTTCAGACACTCCCTTTCTAGTCTTCAACTGTCCCGCCTTTCCTTCTATTTCCTTTGTATTTGCTGTTCCACCTCTCTATCTCATTATTCCTTGTCCTACAGGGTCTTCAGGCCTAGGGCAATCTTCTTTCATTCTAAAATCAGTCTTTATGCAGAAAGGCATTGTCTTGTGGCACAGTTATGAGGGATCAGTAGTCTCTAATTTGTTGACATCCTAGCACTCTTAGTCTATCATGAGCAGTTGATATTTATTTGTGTAGGCTTCTATAGAAACAGGTGAACCCTCTCCCTCCTCTCCAAAGTTTCTGGTGAATTTCAGCTAAACCTGATGGTTTCATTCTCATTTTGATGAATTATTGTTATTTTGTTTGCAAGAAAATATGGTATTTCATCATTGTGTTTAGTTAATACTGGTTGAAGATGCAGAGGAAGGTTCAGTATCTCCTTAATTGTTTGCAATAATACTACCCTTCAATAGCCAAAGATAAGTGGCCAGGAGGAAAAACCCAGTGTCTGTTGTCACTCATGAAAGATCATATCAGTGAATTTGATCGCACTTGTGCTATTCAGTGATGTATAGGCCTGCCTGTAAAAATAATAATCCTGTATGCCAGTTAATACTATCAATCCAAACACTGGTATGAAACTGTGCTGATTTTATTGTGGCTGCTGAAGGTCAAACTTAATATTATGATGGAGTGATCATAGAATTGGGAGCTGCTGACTCCTCTAATGTGTGTCCCATAATGTACCATCTGTACTGAGGTCGTGTTTTTATTTGCACTGTTTGGAGGAAATAGATGCTGTCAGTTTTCTGACAAGGGTGCCTCCTTAAACAGGATAATGGAGAATCTTCAAACAGCCTCCAAGCACAGTTGGAAAGGTACAGTTGCCTGAAAAAGTTTAGATACACTTTAAGGTGACAGGTAAACATATGACAACTTCCCTCTAGTAATGAAGTAGATTAGATTTTGTTGCCTAAACTTGGCCACAATTTTTATTTCCTTGCCAGGAGAATCTCACCAATCAAAGCGTAACTGTTGAGTAAATGAAGACAATGGCTATTGATATTCTTTTCACCCTTATGTACAGATAAACTCTTGCAGGCAATTGTACATTTATATGCTGCGTTCCTAATTCAGCCATCAGTAGGGAGGAAAGAGTCTAATGAATTTACAAGATGCACACTTTTACTTCTATAGGGTGCAGAAACACAGAGTGACTGAAGTAGTAAAATAAGAATGATATCTCATGAGTACCTTTTTATGAGTGGTTGTTGAGTTTGACTTTTGCATGCCACAAGAATGTGCACATGTAGTCTTTAAAATACCTTTATAAAAGAAAAAATCAGTGTCAAAATCTGTGGAAATCAGTAGACAATCCTTTCTTGATGTATGACCATAAAGAAACAATGCTCTTTAGGAATTGAACTTCCTTATATAATATGTAAATTTTGGATGATTATTTGACATGGTATATAAGTACCGGTTATAAATTTTGGATGCAATGAACACAGTACAGTATATGTGAACTGTAAATTATACCATATACAATACTGTACATCTCAGTAAATTTTGAACAGTTTGCTGACTTGGTTTAGAAATAATAAATTTTAAACACAATGAGTACATGTAAACTTCACAGTATATTTACAGGAATATAGATGTATATACCGGGACAAAGAAAGGTAAATTATTGTTAGAATATTTTCTTTACTCAGAAAGTGTGGAAATATATAATGCTACAGTATATTTTAATTAACAATTTGTCATATGTATAAAAATCTTCCATGAAATATTTTTCCATAATAAGGCTTATACATATCAACCACAGAGATGTACTTATATGCAGTTATTCAGATTTTGATGAATAATTATTGCATCCAAAAATTAAACAATTATAAAGTTACCTGACATTCAGATACTCATAAATTATATTTTTCATAATGTAACAAATCTGAGAGATCAGGCACCACACACGCTTAACACCACCAATTGTAATACATTTTTCACTGCCCACACAAATCTTCAAGGAGCTTCTCTGGCAAAAACACATTACAGGAATTTCTAGTGCAGAGAGCAGAACACTTTGTCACATTCTGTCTTCACCACTTTTGTTGTTGGCCAAGAAATATTTTTCTTAACCAAATGTAATCCAAGTGCAAAACAGAATATACAACAACAGGCAGATTTTTAGCTGGAATCTCGTTCTGTAATCTCAACTAGTTATTGGTGTATAAATGTACGTAAGTTTACCGCTAAACATCAGAGGTCGTGAGTGTAGCAAGAAGTCTTATACTGTATACTTTACTTTAGAGAGAACCTTTGCCTTGTAGTCAAATGAAAAAAGTGCCTCTGCAGCTTCAGCCATTCATCCTTAAAGTAAATTTTACTTCTGCCCCCTGCACCACTCAGAGGGAAAATTATGCGAGTTACCTTTGCCTCTACACATGATGGTACAGGAGTTAGGTGTTACACTTTCTCATGTTGTGAAATAGCCATTAGATGTACTGAATAATAGGGGCACTGCAACACCACCTTTTAATTTTCCAGGGTGGTGCAGAAGCAGACAGTAAAATGATATGTCAATGTTTCGAGGTGTAAATATTAACTCAGTGTAACTCCAGCTGTATAAAATGTCAACTAACTTACTAACAAATAATGTGCTGCTACCCCAAGAGCTCATTTGGAGGCTGAGTTGAGACTGCATTAGCGACCTCTGATTAAATTTAAGTGTATAGTGGAGACTCAGTTATGTATTTCAGTCCAGCTCCTTCACTGTGGACCGTTCAACTCTTAGGTGTATGGCTTTGTTCAATTGGTATGTTAGTAGCTACTTTTTTATTTTTTGTAGTTATTACATGAATAATTTGATAAATACCAAGTAAATATATATGCATACAAATCACAGGGATATGCAGTTACTGTATGCACTAGTTTGTGCTGAATAATTTGTTTGAAGTCCTGAAATAAGGTTTCTTTTCTAATTCAATGTAATTGGGAATTCTATGTCTTATATTTTGTGTAAATTGCAACAAGTCTGGTTTATATTATTTAAAATGGTGAAAGTCAAGATTTTAGTATATACACAATACAGTAGCCTATTGCTTTTGTTTTTGTACAATTATTCTTAAAACAATATTCACTATGAGATGACTCACTCCAGGAGCACTGAACGGAAATATCAACTCCTGACACACTACACAATCCTCAGTGAAGGTCCTGGGGTGGGAATACAGCCATCATTGCTGTAGATATTGTTGCCAGACTGAGCCAAGGGGCTTTTGAAGTATGTTGGTAGCAAGTCAGCATTCAAGGAATATCCCTGCAAAATTATCACGGTGACCCAGTACTTGCATGTGTACATAATATAAATAGGAGTTAAAGAGTATGTACTTCTGGAGTGTAATGCAGGTAGGCAGAATAGAATGTAGAGGGAAACCTAATTGAAGAGGGAAACAATAATTTACTGATAATATTATGCTACTGCATCTTATACCTTTGTGGTTTTCCATTCATCGGTTGATTTTACTGGTGCCTTTCTCCCTCATAGGAGCATTCTATAAATTTCTTTTGCTCATCTCATCTCTTTCCCCCTCTGTATCTCATACCAGCTTGGGATGGTCCTCTTCCCATTTCCATTGGTCTTTTAACTGATCTTAAATCTAATATACCACTCAGTCCTTGGCATTTATTTATATCCATCATTCTTCCATTATATTTTAATGTCATATGGCTTCTGTTGTCTGGCACTGAGATGTTACTGTCTAGTTCAGTGGGATGCGACTTGGAAACAGTAGTGAAATATTGCCAATAGAAGTTTCTTCTCAAAAAGTGTTTTCATGTACAAGTGTACTGTACATCTGTTTACACCAAACCAGAGTGCATAGCAAGGGTTATTCAATATTTGTTTGTATATAGTAGTATTCCTTGATGACTGACGTTGGAACTCCCCAGGTTTGTTGCTGTTAAGTACTGTACATTCCACCTTGTGATCCAAAGTACTGTATAAGTTTTCTAGTTTTTATTTTATCCGACTCATCATATCCCATAATTTTTCCGTTCAAAGTTGCTTTTAATTACTTTCTTTCTCAGCAAATGATAATGATACAATATTGATATTGTAGTACTGTACTATACAGGGTGTTCAACAGAGTCATGCACACTGTAATCAGTGGTAATAACTTATCAGATTTATAACCATTTGTTCCATCATTCCACAAGAAAAATCTGTATTGGGTTTAGGGTTGTAGTCAGTGCCTAATTTCTAACTTGTCCAGGATGGATGAAGTAGAGTTGGTGTGTGAGCTGTCTTTATGGTAGAGTGGTCTTGTGGATTTATTAACATAGTAAAATGCATACATCTTGCATGCCTTATGATAGGCTAAAAAGAAACCAACACAGCAAGCCATCTTGCATAAAGGATGTAATATATTAACTCATTTGTTCTGGGTAGGCAGTGAATTATAAACTGTGACGGCGCACACTGGCCAAATCCTTACAAGTGAACATGACTAAGTGAATACCCTGTAATATTCAGTGTTCATATTTTATTTCATAAAGTGTGATCTCAGTGGATGTCAGGATTTCTTTGAGCCTCTGATCAATACTCGGTTATCTTGCATCCCTTTCTGTACTATGTTTCTCCTCAATTAGAAGAAAATCAAAATGCGGTTATTTTTTTAACAAGAGCTTTAATACTGGTAATTATGGTCATCCAATCATACCAATGTGGTGGAGAATACACACTTGATATTAAAAAAATGTCTGAAGCCAAAGTATGTACCAAACAAAACCTAATCAAGAAAAATTTAGATATTGTCAGAAGCTAACCTTCAGTCATAATATACTGTATATTATAAAATGAGTTGCAAGAGTGTATATTTTTCACTAAAACTGTGATTGGATTATATTGTAGTTACTTGTGCTAACTATTGAAAAGGTAAGAAATGGGTAACGATAGCATTACAGCAGCATGGTGCTTGGGACACAAGTCAACGAATATGTCAATATTGTGCTCACAAGAACTCCGCTGTTCAAGAATGTAAACCCTAGTTACTTTATACTTGTACAGTTTCATTTAAAAGTTTGTGTTTGCTGCTATCAGAGGTCAGTTTAATTGCTTGATGGTGTAGAGTAATATTTTTTCCCAGCTGTTTATATCTGACATTGGACTAGCAGCACACAAGCCCATCAAAGATTTACACCAGAGCCATGTATCTTGTCTGCCTGGTAGAAATCATGCAAATGAATATTCTATCACCAGCTAAGTGATTTTACTGACCTTTAAGAAGTTATAAACTTTTTAGTGTGACTGTGTCTGGTATCATCGTCTTGTGTTTTATTATGTTTAATCTTGAGTTACTGTTCATATGTTGACCTTTATCTGTAATGGAATGTATTGTAATGCACACAATAAAAGTGCTTGAAATAACTTTCTTTTTATTATCACTGTAGTAAAGATTACTGTACCACCAAAAGAGTTTAGTGTGATATTAGCAGAGGTCATTACTTTAATTAACCTGACAAAGAAGTCTTTGATAAAAATACTTTTGACCCCTATACTAATCAATTCCCTCTTAGCTAAGTGCTATAGTCTTTTTGAAATATACTGAGCGCTGAGGCGTTGGCCACTTCCGAGATTTACCTGACTGCTACGTTGCCAGATCTTTTCTGGACAATTATGGGATTAGATCATTAAAAATGACAGCCAGCCCTCACTAACCCACCGCCTGTTTCTCTCTCTCTCTCTCTCATCTGTTGCCTATATATCGCTTGCCGTTAACAACAAAACATAAAAGTAAATCTTTCCTATTCTGTTGACACATTATGTTGTATTATAAATGCGACACTTTTCTGAGGATATAACATAATTGTTCAATTGTTTCGACTTTTATTCCTCACCACCACTGCTCGTGATGGTGCAGTGATAGGTCCTCTATTTGCTTTCTCTTCTAAAAAGTACTTATTTACATTATAAATAAGTTCTCTCTTTCTCGACTTTGTAAAACATGATAGCGAGTAGCAGAAGTGTGCTCCATCTTGAGTGGCAGCCAGAGGAAAAGTGACGGTAGTGACCTGAGTTGACAGGTGGAGCTTACGCATTTATCCCTGAATACACTCACCCTTGGTGCACTGGCAACGTCGGAAGAATATTCTGCCCAGTGTTGTGATACATATATATATTATCATTGTTAATATGAGAAGTGAATGATACTTTCATATACCTACATGGCCTTAGTAGTGAAGTAAATGTATACTCAGTAATTTAGATTAATTTAGTATTAGTAAATAGCTGATATGAGAAAGTGAGTGAAGTGTATTGGTCTGATTTGGCAGCATTGCGGGAGGGAAAAACATCCCAACAGCCAATGCCTCAGTGCTCAGTATATTTCAAAAAGACTATAGTTCTATTCCCTCTTAGCTTAGTGCTAGTTCTATTATCTTTTTAGTGCCACATGTTAATCAAGGTTGAAAATGTTATAAAGTCTATCTATTGCCAGACGCTTCAAGCCCCGAAGAGGGTGAATATGAATCGCCTCCACGCATCTCTGTCCCCCATCAACTGGCGTCCCTCCTCCCATCCAACGTCACTCACTCGTATACCTCTCGACTCCATCCTTCCACCTTACTCTCGGTCTGCCTCTTCCCCTCCGTCCCTCCACCTCATTCTCATACACTCTCCTAACCAACCTCTCACTTTCACACACTCCAGCACATCCACATCCACACCACATCGCTCACGTACTACTTCATTCGTCGGTCTATCTCTCCACGTTACTCCACACGCACTTCTCAGGTAACTCATTTCCACCCCTCTGACTCTTGATTTATGTGAAGGGGTCCTTCACATCTGGTGAAGGGAAGAATATGCCTCACGTGTCCGGTGTGTGTCGTAAAAGGTTGGGCTTGCGACCCTCCCCCGTAAAAAAAAAAAAACTATGGCAACAGTAAACAATGTTATAAAATACAGTAATATAAAAGTCACTCCTTTATTTGTTTAATGTTACAACCATCTTTGAAGATGTTTACCCTTTCCTTTCCTTTGTGCTCACTGTCCCAACTCTCTCTCACCTCCTCTCGCGTCGTAGCATACATACAGAGTGTTCCAGGCCTAGGGTAGTCTTCTTTCATTTTCAATCAATTAAGATGTTTACTACACCACTCAGGGAGTTCTTGATGCCAGTAGATGAGTGTGCAATGACACAGTTCCCAATTATATCATCTTTTAGGCATATACTGAATTTCTACTTGGACAAAAGCACAGGCCATGTTTTTTCTTTATCGTGTTTAGAATTATCATATATTGCATCCTAATAAGAGAACTATCATTGTTTTTTATACCAACAGATAAAGTTACACCAAATAAATGTACACACACCTACAGATATAACTCTCCAGGAACTTGGAACCACCCAGAAGTTGATTGCCATTGCTGGAAGCCAAAATGCACAACCACTCTGCAAAATTAATAAGCACCGTTGTGACCTGATTATTATGTTTTTTCTTATACTAGTTCAACTCCTGTATTTCCAAACTATGTCCATAAGTTTCAAATAAGAAACTAACTTTCAGTAGAATTATAAAGAATTGTGGTAATTTTTGCAATAACATGTTACGGTACCATCATTATAATTTTAAAAATATTAATTAATGTATAGGTTGGCATAATTATTTGGAAAATTATCAAACTTTTATTTTAAGTGTCATGCTATACTGCACTGTTGATATCATAACCTAACAGTACTTACCATGAACGTTGTAAGATATTTCTCACTGCATTCCTGTAGTATATCTTCCTTGCCTTCCATGATGCTCATACCTAAAACACAAATACTAATAGTAAGATCTTTCGGTTTCACCAGCTTGTAAATGAACAAATAATTATAAACATTTCAGATACTGTAATTAAATAGTTACTTGGGGGTGTCTTAAAAGAAAAGGAGGGAAGGAGTTATTCCATGAGTTTGTCTCCTTTTTATGATTTTGTTTTCTTTAATCATCTTAGTACCACATGACTTCTATGGCCTGATACATACTGTACTAGTTCTGTATCATTATTATTAATAATATATTAACTTAATCTTGCAACTCAGTCAGTGCTCACCAATATAGAATGATGCCAGCAGTGGAGGCTCCATCACAAACTGATCAATAAGGGACTTCTTGGTTATCACTGCTAAGGATGTACCGATAAATCTGCCATCCAACCATCTATACCTGTAAATAAATGTTACCAGAATCTTAAAATATATATAGATTATTAAGTAGAGGTGCTTACTAAGTGTTATCTTTTACAATACAATATAATTATAGCTTATCAACTAGAGGTGCTTAGTAAATGTTATATTTTACAATAAATAGCTCATTAACTCGAGATGCTTAGTACATGTAAGTGTTATGTTATTGAAGCACAAATCTCAACAAGAGACATACCAACACAGTCTTTGCTGACAAACTTCCTCATTCAATATCAATTAAATCAGACGGGATATACAGCATAAAATAACTTGCTATGTATTATCTACAGGTACAGTATTCTCATTTAAACACTATGGTACAGTACTGTATCCAGGTTGCAGGAACATAAATCAAAAGTGAGAGTAGTAAACTTAAGTTACCTGAGAGGAGATCATACAACATAAGGACGGACAGGTTGAGTAACGAGGCAGTACGTGAAAGATGTAAGTAATTTAGTGGTGATGTGGCTGTGTTGGAACAAGTCAAGAACAACTCGAAATAGTTATGATTTTGAGGTGGGCAGATGACCAATGGCAGACAGATCAGCCTGGAGATTATTTCAAAGGTAAACACTAATAATATAGAGATGATTGCTCAACTTACCAGTGATGATATATGATTGGATACCAAGCCACTCCAAAAAATGTGTAGCGAGCAAAAGCAGCTGTATCATAGTTGGGGTCCTTGTCATCTCTCTGTGATAATGGAATATGCATTATATTTCTGAGTGCATGGTAAGTGGTATACATATATTATTTTACCAATACAATATTATGTACAGTACAGTATGGTATATTGTATAATTGTATCCACCTAACCTAAAGTATGACATTCGGCACATTTGGTGCATAGAGAAAAAAGGATATTGACCATTTCATTACCTTTTCAATAATGTAAATATAGATGCGAAAGTCAAGTTATAGACCTAAAATACTTTACAACACAGTAAATGTTTGGATAAATTTACAGAAGTACCGAGTTTACTATATTGCATATTTTAGTATCATTACCCACTATTTTGGACCATTCTAACACACTTTTCATCTATGGTGTTTCTCTCGGAGACATAATTTGGAAATTAGTCTGACCTAACCTAACCTGACCTAACCTAACCTAGACCACAGCAGACTACCGGGACCTAACCTGGGCAAACTACCGGGATATAACCGGTGTAAACTATCATAAAGTGACCGGGGCAAATATCCGGAACCTAACGTTAGCCAGATGTGGTAATACTGCGTGGCCCTAGCCAAGAACACAGTACCGTACTTCTGTAATAATACCAATGTTTGGGTAAATATTGAATGAATTACCGTTATTGCGTAAGTTTTTTCTACCTTCATTACCCACTTATTTAGACCTTTCTAAGACTATTTTCTTCTCTGACATTTCCTCCGCAAATGCCCCATTTCCAAGATAGGGCATATTCAAATGGGGCATTTTGAAATTAGCCTGACCTTACCTGACCTGACCTAACCTAACCTAGACCGCATCAGACTACCGGGACCTAACCTGGGCAAACTACCGTGACCTAACCTGGGCAAACTACCGGGAAATAATCGTGATAAAGTACAATAAATGACAGGGGTAAAATACTGGGACCCAGCCGGATCTGGCAACACTGCTACAAAACGGTAATTCTTTCAATAAATACCAATGTTTGTTCAAATGAGGATTATCTATCAATTTGTATTAAAAAAAAAAAAAAAAGTACATAGAGATATTTCGGTATTTATTTAGTATATTGCCATTCAAGTTGAAGATGACAACACCAAATGGTATTATCTTGATTTGGCCTAGACACTACTTAAATAACAAACGTACCAATCAATCAATAACCATACATTACTTACCCAAACTTTCTTGAGTAATGTCTGTTGTGTTATTTCAGCTCCAACATAAGTACCACCAAACGCAACCATGTTCTTCAGTAACGCCTTATTCCTCTTTATCAACCTTTTTATTCTTCTCATCAGTGTATTAGACCTTGCCATCGTCTCTTTTTGCTTTAGCCACGAGATAATAATAAGTGAAATGGATTAAAATATTACACAATTATTAGTCTATATTTATACGGTACCAAGGACAGCAGAACTCGCCTAAGAATATATTACCTAACGTTAATTTATTATTATTTTTTTTATTGTATAATGCTAGTTTTTCTGATCCTTATATCGTATTATTTTTATTCATTTAATGTTGAGAGTGAGATTCTTCATTATTATAATCCATAATAATTCCAGGCAATCAAATATATACTGATAATAAAAGCAAAGCATAATGGTTGGTTTGTTGAAATTGTATCATATCTTGTTTATTCATTTAATGTACGGAAAATACAGATAAAAAAGAGATGTAATATTGGCCAGTCACAGGCTAGCATATCTGAATTATAATAGTGATCACTGATAATAATAAATAATAAATAAATATAAAGCATGGTTGGTTTGTTTGTCGCCCCGTTGAAAAAATAAAAACAATCATCATCACCATTTGTTTTTATTCTTGTGAGCCGCAGTGATACTATTCGTAATTTTATATTCTACTCTTGTAATTTCGACTGTATTTCTCCAGGTGGATAGTATTTCGAGAGGGTTTGTGTTTTTTATGCACATTATTTTTTATATAATTGTTTTTTGGGGTTTTCTTTTTTTTTTAGTTTTTGATCAGGATATAGAAATAGGGTGTGTGTTTTTTATGACTTTTATTGTTATGTATCATTGTTTTGGGGTTTTTCTTGGTATACCTTTTTCGGTATTTATTGAAAGAATTACCGTTTTGTAGCAGTGTTGCCAGATCCGGCTGGGTCCCAGTATTTTGCCCCAGTCATTTATTGTACTTTATCACGATTATTTCCCGGTAGTTTGCCCAGGTTAGGTTCCCGTAGTTTGCCCAGGTTAGGTCCCGGTAGTCTGATGCGGTCTAGGTTAGGTTAGGTCAGGTCAGGTAAGGTCAGACTAATTTCAAAATGCCCCATTTGCGTATGCCCTATCTTGGAAATGGGGCATTTGCGGAGAAAATGCCATAGAAGAAAATAGTCTTAGAATGGTCTAAATAAGTGGGTAATGAAGGTAGAAAAAACGTACGCAATAACGGTAATTCATTCAATATTTACCCCTTTTTCTTTTTAGTTTTTGATCATGATATTGTAAGGAAATATAGGGTGTGATTTTATTCCTATTAGTGTTTTATAGGTAAATATTGAAAGAATTGCCGTTATCGCGTACGGTTTTTCTACCTTCATTACCCACTAATTTCGACCATTCTAAGACTATTTTCTTCTATGGCATTTCCTCCACAAATGCCCCATTTCCAAGATAGGGCATATTCAAATAGGGCATTTTGAAATTAGCTTGACATTACCTGACCTTACCTAGACCGCATCAAACTACAGGAACCTAACCTTGGTAAACTACCGGGACCTAACCTGGGCAAACTACCGGGAAATAACCGTGGTAAAGTACAGGAAATTACCGGGGCAAAATACTGGAACCTAGCCGGATCTGGCAACACTGCTACAAAACGGCAATTCTTTCAATAAATACCGTTTTATATTGGTTAGGTTGCGTTACTATATTTCCTAACAGTATTATGGTCAAAACTGATAGCAGCCACCCAAAATATTGATGAAAGATTATTATATATATTGGAAAATTAACTGAATGTTGGTGGAGTGTAATAAAAAAGCTTACGGAAATTTAGGCCCCTAATACTTTATTTTTTTTTTTGGCATAGATTGCAGAAGCAGGTACAATATTAATATCAAGAAGTATATTTATAAGTGGAAAGTTGCTGCCCTCATACCCAGTACAATACACTAATTTAACATTAATTGTTCTTTAACTTCAGAATTGTGTGCACTAAATAGGATGATCATCCCATCTGTCTGCCGAACACAGAAAGAGTCAAGAGAACGGTATCATGATTTGTCCGCCACTGCCTAAATATGTGAGGAAAGAAGCTGCTCCAGTGTCACTAATATCATAACCAAGTTAATAATAAATAATAATAATCGTGACTTCAAGCTGCAGTTGCTGGTGCCAGTATATATGCAGTATATATGTTAACCCAACTACAGCACTAACTAACAATTAAAAAGAGCATAATGAAATTTTAAAAATAAGGAATATTTTAGCATTTTAAAGATTAAAGGCTTAGAAACATATTGTTGTAAGGTATATCTGTGGGAAATACAGGCACTATTTCAGGAATACCTGAGTACGATTCAGTGCTGTATTCTTTTACTGGTGTTCAAGTAGGAACCTCCACAACACAGCACGAGAAGATGCCGGAACCATTTTCAGAGGTAATGTAGCAAAATTATTGTAAGCAGAGTTGGTTGATTTAATAACTATACCTAATGTTAGTGTAGTTGGAGGAAAGACCAATACTGTATTTGGGATATAATTCACGAACACTTTCTCAGATCGTAATGTTTGGGTATTTCTGAGGAATGGATCCTTCTGGGTTTTCCAATATTAATTTTAGTTTTTAATATATATTTTAAGTAGTTCCTCTTTTTGGGAATTGAGGCTTGTACTGTAGGTTGAGATTGAGTCTGTTCTTTATAGTGGTTAACTTGTATTTTTGTTTTGTACTGTATAGCAAGTCTGAGAATGTTTAAAAGGGTTATAAATTGATTATATACGTAACTTTTTTTGTATGTAGATTTGAAGTGAACTTATATTGTTGGCTCTGATATTTGCCAAGAAAAATTATTTTTCATTTAACTTTCTTTCAGCATTTGGAGGCCCAAGCCAGCATAATCCTTCACCCAGGTTCGCGTCACCTTCGTATAGGTCGTCCCTCTGACTCGGTACCCCACACAGTGTTGCATGCCATTGCACGCAAGCGGCGATCAGGTGCCCAGCCTCATGCCGACCCCTTTCTTGTTCCTCAAGCCAAGTTGGTGAGTGAATCTTTCAGTAGTGGTAGCTTGTGATGAAGTGATGGAGCTATAGGCATTGCAGTGATATCGGTTGTGTTTGGTAATGAGCGTGAGGTTAATCAATCATTTATCCATCCATTCTTAGGGCTGATTCCACAGTGGCTTTGGTTTCTTATGATCCTCCCCAACCAACCACACTTGTCAGTCTTTATTATGTCCAACAAATTCAGTCTCCATATCCACAAAATCTGTTGTGTAGTTCCATTATTACCATAGTTTCATAGTGGAGTCATCAAAATTATCCAAAAATTCACTCAGGAGTTATTTACACATTCAGTTTCTTTCGTTAGGGAGCTTGCAAACCAAAATAAACAACTGTGGAATCGGCCCTTAATGTTGACTTTCTATGGTGATGTTTTTCTACCATCTGGCTCTGAGATTTTACACAATACAGGTACAGTACTCTTTGCCCCACAGGAACCCGAGTCAGTACAAGAGCTTGAGGAATGCCGACTGAAAGTGAGCCACATCCTTCAGTCATCCCTCATGTCAGATGGGACACGGAGGTTTGCCACTCCACCACAACAGATCGCAGCTTACAATAAGCGCATACAGCCCATACGGGAGGAAGACACGGAATCCTCCCCTCCTTGGGTGTGCAGTGATAAGGAGTATGTGGTGGGGGATGAGGTAAAATGATCATTTTTTTTAGATATATGTACTTTAAAATTAATTGTTACTGAATTTCCATAATTCTTTTTTATTATCCTATAATATCATCATTATTATTTTTGTTACTGTTCAAGTATTGTTGTTATTATTAACTCCAATAATATTTGCAGATCTTGTCCTTGCACCCCAACTTGGAGTACAACGTCCACTTTCCATTGCGGCGAGGAGACCTTAATGTTCACAAGGGACTGGGTGGTTCCATCAGTGCTGTCCTGGCAGACCTTGAGACCATCTGGGGTCACTGTATCTCCACAATACTCAATGTTCCACTCAAGGATCTCAAGGTTAGCCTATTATAAAAAGTGGCATGCAGTACAGTACAGTATAGGCAAAATAAACTTCTGTGTATCATGTCCATAGTGAGCATTCTAAGAGAGAAATATGATTATTCAAGTGGTAAATATAAAACTGAGGGTTTGTGAGTAAATTCTAAGTGTTACATTTAGTTGTGAATCCTGGCTAGTGAGTGGTTAAAATAGCGAGAATACAGACTGGAAAATCTCAGTCATGTTTTTGTCCGTTGGAAAGTGTTATCTGAATTTCTGAGTCTGGCTAAACTAATGAAATGTCTTTGTTTTTTCAGTTCTACAGGGCAGTACTTATCATCCCAGATATCTACAACCGAGACTATGTCAAGAAACTAACCCACCTCTTGTTGACGGGTCTTGGCTTCGGTGGATGTTTTGTCCTCCAGGTAGGTGGTATTTAAAGTATTTTTTAACCTTTGGCTCAAAGTTAACATCTCTCACCAGTTTCATGCACCACCTCCAACCTTTGTTCTCTTGTGTTCATCACATGGTGTCTACTTATTTCTATGAGAGTTCTTTGACATTCTCTAACCCAGTGTCTCCTCTGGTCATCTTTTCAGTTCCCATACTTTCCTCTTTAGTTTTTGTCCATTTGATTTTTATCAATTGTCCAATGACTAGACTATATAAAGGCAAACTTGGTATACAGAAGTGACATTTATTATTACTGGTAGTACTTTGGTTCGCTGTAATCAGTAATGATTAAGATATATATAACACATTTGTACACTGGGTAGTGTAACTGAAGCAAATAATAATATCCAGTTTAACATTGCATTATATAGGCTATACGGTACTGGATATTGAATAGTAATAATCTATTATGGCAGAAAAGTCTGAATGTTTATTGTATCCTTACACGACTGTGTTACCCTTTCAGTCACTCGACTTTCCCTTCTCACCCATTCTTCAGCATGATATTTTGTCCATTTTATCTCACATATCAGCAGTTGTCCCTTTCCTGCTCTGTTAGGCACTCAAGTGGTCCAAATACTTAGCCATCCTTTCATTATCCATTTACTACAATTGCCAAGTTACACTGTGATAGTAACTAATACTGATCTTTAAGGAACTTTAGGGTAAAACTATACCCCAGCAGCTAAAACTTCAGTCTAAAACGTATGGCACATATTGCTGTACTACAGATGTAGTTAATCACATACATCTCTTGTTTTACAGCTGGAAATCCTACTACATTTCCCTTGCCAGTGTTGATTCATTTTTGAGAAATGCCTCAATGATTATTGTGGTGGTCTAGGGGTTAGGATGGGAGCATGGGAAGTTGATTCGTTTGTGTGGAATTCCAGTTGGCCCTGGGCTCACTTCACACTGGGCAGCCATCAGCAGGTGACAGCGTTCACTTGGGTTCCCCCATCGACCCTCATACCCCCACCAGCTCCTGTTAGTGTTGGAAGGAAGGAGACAAAAAAATGTAGTAAATAACTAGGATCTGGGAAAGAAAAAGATATTTAGACAATTCCTCAAGTTTTTCAACAACTTAGCAGTACTGGGCAGGGTTATCTACCTCTGCTACCTATTACCTACTTATTAGTAACCTCCTATATACTGACAGTACAGTACTTCACTCTTTTACAAGACAGCAAGATTGAAAGTGTTGAAGACATAAACTAAGCAAATTGGTGGTTACTGATTATACTAAAACACAAACCACGAAGTAGTGTGAATTAGCCTGTTGGTGGCACAAATTGGTGGAATCAATACCCTCCAGTTTACTGACATCATCTACCTTTCCTGGCAGGAGATGGTCTGATGAGTAGAGCTGTTGGTCAGTTGTGGACTGGACATTTTGCCAGGTGTGAGGCTCTTGGAAATGACCAGGAAGTTTTTCTATCATTCCATACCACTTCAGGGAATGGGTTGGCTGTCCTACCTTCAGTAATGGAGCTTTGGGCCATTACACCCCTCATTGGGTCTTAGATGTTACCTTTCCTTAAGTTATTTAACTTTTTTAATTTGTGGCTTTACCTGTGGTGAGTCAGTGTCTCAGGTTCATTCAGGTCAATTATATGCATGTTCTTCCAGGTTTTCCAGGGCGTTCCTTTACCAGCTTCATCTAACAGTAGTGGTATCCAGTTATAGTGGTGGACTCCTGTGATGCATGAGAAAACAATTGTCAATCTATTGTTGTAATCTGTTTTTCATGTTCATTTAGCTCTCTTTTGTTGATTATAGATTTTCAGTTTGGTTTTTGTCAGCCTTCCCTCTTAACAGATAGTATTTTATAGTAAGTTAAGCACATGATCTCCATTATTGCAATATCCACAAGGAACAGATGTGACACTGTATCTTTTTTTCATTTATTTATTTTAATTCATTCCAGTATAATATAATTTCTCTCTCCATTTGGGAGTGTTAATGCCTCTAAATCCTTCCACACCTTGGGTTGAAGTGAGCTCGAAAAGGATACACACACAATTAATTAGTTGCCGTTACCTGCAGCTGCCCAAAGTCCATGTGACCCCTTGGTGGAATAGAGGACAGGCCTAGTGCCAACCAAGTGGAGGGTGCTGGGATACTGGGGAGAGGTGGGTAATGGTAAGCCCTCCCTCACATCCTGTTCACTATAAACAAAGTGTCCTTGCTGATGGTCATAGGTGTAGTAGGCTCCAAAGGTGTGAGTGGACACATACATCTGGGTAGGGGTGCTGCCCTGGAGGAAAATGAAGGAGAGAATTGTTGACATATAAGTTGTAGATAATTGCCTAGTTGTATAAATGTTTGTTGAATGTAATTTGTCTATATTGGCATTACAGTTATGAAATGGGGTAAGCTATGAAATAAGAAAGCTTAGGGTTTTTCTCTAGATTAAAAATGTCATAACTTTAAAGTGAATATCTCCCCAACCAACCTTGAACTGTATAGAGACATGTTCCCAATCACCCACGTGGTCCCCCATGATGACCTCCTCTCCATGGCACCCACCCCTCTTGTCCCGGGGCTTGACTATCCGCCCCAGGAAGTACCCCAGGTTGACCGAGCACACTGGCTTCCCCCGGTTGTAAGGGTAGAACATCCAGTAGGTGACTGTGAAGGTGTGTTGTCCTGCTGGCGTTCTCAGTGGGGTTCTGGTTGCCCGGTGTTGGTTTGTTCTCTCATTACCCAGCTCCAAGTCCTCATACTCAGAGTCTGATGCTGGGAATGTGTCTTCAGCTCGCAGGTATTCATAGTCCTCTTCACTGCCAGGTTGCAACTCTTTTGGAATTCTTTGAGCATCTTCGGACATTGGATATTCAGAATCTTCACTGCTCCTTTCCACTTCTAACTCTCCTGGGGTGGGGATAGTTTCTGTAAGTTGTGTATGTGAATCTCTGTATGAGGATTGTGCACCGAGGGTGACTTCGGCATCATCTCCAAAGTTTAATGTGTGTTCTTCTTTTCTAACATTAATCCCATCAGTAATTGGTTCTCTAATATTTATCGGGTAATTTTGTGGTGGAAATATTATACTTGTTAAAGTTGTTGAAGATTTATAAGGTTGTTCAATGGATGCATATGTTTGTGAATTTTGAGGTGAAGTTATAATTCTTGTTCTATTGTTGTTTTGTGTTTGATCTTCATGCCACATCTCATCTCCTTTTGATGAATTGCTTGTCATTGTGTAACTGTTATTTTCTATATTGTTTTCTGTTCTGCCTGCATGCCACCTCTTCATCTCTGCTGAATTATTTGTGAGTGAAGAATTATTATAACTCATGTAATTGCTTACCAAACTTTCTTTGTTTGACAAAGTTGCCTCTGTTGAAATATTAGAATCCATGAGATTGGTGTCTGCTTCCACTCTTCCTTTATACCACACCCCATCATTGCCTGGGATATTTGTGAGAGTATGAGTATGTAGTTGTGAAGGTGTGACACTCCTACCATCTCTGGAGCTGTGTGGTGGTGGGTCACAGGAGTGTATGATAGTATACACAGGTGGAACATAATGCTGATCTGGCTGTCTACCATGTAGAAACCTGGGCAGTGGGCATACAGCGCATTCTATGGAGAAATACAAAAGAGACGGAGTCAAATCTGCACTATATTCCTCCCAATCACAGTCACTCACAAAAAACTTAATGTGTTAATAATTTAAGCTTCAGAACCCAACAGGTACAGTTACTTATTTATACAGTGGCCCATCAGCCCTTACACTAGGCAGACTGAGTGAAAAAACGAGTCCACCAAGTGTAAAGTCGTAATAACTCACCAAAGTTGTGATTAACATTGAGGAAGGACTCACGGCTGCCTCCTCCCATGGGCAGTGGTGGTACTATGAAGGTTGCCACACCCTCGTCCACCTCCACCCCATCACCATCCACCTTGATGCTGTGGTTGAAAATGGATTAGTTTAGGAGGGAGAGACTAAGTGATTTCTCCAAACTTTGCCAAAAAAAATGGTAATTAACACTGAGGGATATGACTTTGTTTTTATTCCGTGAGTGTGGGTGTACTGTACCTGGGTGTGATGTGTGCGAGGAAGGCTGGGACAGAGTCTGGGTAGAACTCTTCCTCAGGGTGCAGCCACACTAGAGGGGCCCACTGCCTCGCTATTTGTGCCCTCTCTCTCGCTCCTGTAGGTAGGCAAAGGTACAAGAGGATTAGTAATGATATCTGTCTATTTTTCTATCTTTTTTGTCTGTGTGTCTATCTGTAAATGATTTATTGAGTTATGTATATGCCAAGACGGTATTAGTACAGAAGTGGACCTTAATTCAGCAGTGTTGCCAAATCCGCCTGGGTCCTAGTATTTTACCCCTGTCATTTATTGTACTTTATCACGATTATTTCCCGGTAGTTTGCCCAGGTTAGGTCCCGGTAGTTTGCCCAGGTTAGGTCCCGGTAGTCTGATGCGGTCTAGGTTAGGTTAGGTCAGGTCAAGTAAGGTCAGGCTAATTTCATTTGAGGAAGAAAAACCATAGAAGAAAAGTGTCTTAGAATGGTCCGAAATAGTGGGTAATGACAGTAAAATATCTATTATACAGTAAGGTCCACTTCTGTACTTTTACCGCCAAGACTGTAAATATTGAAAGAATTACCGTTATTGAGTACGGTTTTTCTACCTTTATTACCCACTAATTTAGACCATTATAAGACTATTTTCTTCTATGGCATTTCCTCCGCAAATGCCCCATTTCCAAGACTCGACCACCTCCATAGCTTACCATAATGTGTGGAGGAATGGGTAGAGGGGGCGAGTGTAGCGAGGAATACCACCACCACCACCACCACCAATTTCAACATCATGTCACACACAAGCACACACAGTCTCCTCTACACTTTGATATCTGTGCCACCCTCAAGTTTGTTTTATTGGTCCTTCCTGCTGAGAGTCGTATAGGTTTTAATCCATTGTTGCAAATATGTTTTTGGTTATTGCGCTTGCCTGTTAATTAAAGAAACACTTAAATAGTCATACATTGTTGTTATTTATTGGTAATTTACGTATTAGGGACATTAATGATAGCACTCCATACTTTAATTTATTTGTTTATCTGTTTATTTATTTGTTTATTTATTTATTCATTACTTTCGTGGCTGTTTCATTGGAAGGTGTTACTACTGGACTATTGGGCTTGACTGTCCTCTAATGGGTAGGGAAAAATTACCACCACCGAATTTTTTTATTTTCAGATAAATTTTAAGTTTTCTTTGCACTGGTGGTGTATATAATTAAAAAAAAGATGCACTGAATATTATTTTTCCTGTTGATGTTTTTCCATTCGTTTCATGTGATTAAAATTGTCAATAGTCGACAGGAAGCTGCATTTTACAATAATTATGCATCTTACTAGACTGGCGGATATGTCACTCTTGTTCAGAAAAGTCTCAGCACAGTGCCGTGTAATTAAATATGAACATGTTACTCCACTTGCGAATCGAAATCAATGTCATTTGATGAGTCCGTGAAAAAGAGGTATATTATGTTCACTATAATATTGACACCATCGAGAGGAAGACGACGCTCATATTCGCACTGGTGTCTAGTCGTATTCGTGTCGAGTCGCATTCGTGTCGTGTCGCATTCGTGCAGTTACTGGCAAATGTATCGATACACATGGAGTGACTTGGGTAATCTAGTAGTGAAATGGGTTGGATTCCTTTGAGTAATTAATTAAGTTGAGCAGCAGTTTTTAGTAAGTTGCAAGCAGGTTCTCCTCACTCATCGAATTAAAACTGTTAATAAAAGTACAACATAAGTAACAAGGATTAATTAGATATCTGCTTGTGTCACCCTTTTGTGTATCGGAACTTTTGATCGCAACTGTACAAGAGAGAGAGAGAGAGAGAGAGAGGGACGTATGGTATCGTATCCACACCAACCAAAGTCACGTGCTGTAATGGATGGATGGATGGAGAGTGAGTGTGTATATGTGTATGTGTGAGATCCAGCGAGCAGTGACTGGCTAGGGAGTAAAGACCGGGCCAGGCAGAGAGAGAGAGAGAGAGAGAAGAGAGAGAGAGAGAGAGAGAGAGAGAGAGAGAGGCAGGCATGGAAGTAGCTAGGGTGGGTTAGGGAGGGGGATGGAGGTAGATAAGAAGAGGCCAAGTTGTGTGTAGTAGGGTGATAGTTTGGTAGGTAGGGTAGGGAGGGAGGGAGAAGAAAAAAGAAAGCAAGAGAGGTAGATAAGGTAGGCAAGGCTATGATGATTGAGGCCAGGGGAATTAGGTAGACGGAGGCATAACAATTCAGGAAGGAGGTAAGAGTATAGGTAGACAAGAGCATGGCATAGCATCACATCAACAACTCTAGACTACTCCTCACAACACAACACAACACAACACCACACCCTGATCACTGACTGCACCACACACACTCTCTGATAGCCTATATTCTCTCCTGTCCCACGCTGTCCCCTCCTTTCTCTTCACCTCCACCACATAACTGTCTGTGTAGCCGCGGGCCAAACTGATGAGCCTCCCAATTATTTGATAGTAACTAATGTAGAGGGTTCGAAAGATACAACGATTTATAGATGACAAAATATGTTTACTGGTATATACTGAAGTCTAATCTGTGGGTTATTCCGTACATCAATTCTTCTGTATTTGTAGATGACTTTATCATTACAGTAAGTCCGTCAGTCTTTTCATTTATATGTTTTTCTGTATTTCTATCTGTCTCTTTCTCTTTGTGTATGTGTGTGTGTGTGAAAGAGATGAGAGGGAGAGGGAGGTAGGGGAAAGAATGAAGGCAATGAGGTGAGGGGAAGTGAGAGGGAAGTGGGGTATCGTGGCTGAGAGAGAGTGAGTGGAGTAAGGTGTGGTGTTGTGGGAGTAACAGTGCAGTACCAACGTTGCAATGACCTTGATAGTACGTTCCCCGGCCTTTTATTACTCTTGCATCATCACCCTTCCCTTCCTTTCCCTTCCTTTCCCTTTCTACTGTACCCGCCTTTCATTATTATCATCCTGTCCCTTCCTACTGTACCCGCCTTTCATTATTACCACCCTTTCCCTTCTTACTATACCCGCCTTTCATTATTACAATCCTTTTCCTTCTTACTATACCCGCCCGTCATTATTACCATCATTTCCCTTCCTACTGTACCCGCTTTTCATACATACACACACTCGCAGGACACACCGGAATTATGGGTAGAACTTCTTGTTGCTGAATCGAAGGGTTGCTGATTCCTCTAAGCTCATGACATCAGGAAACAGACAGCCTCAGTATTACCAGTAACTTGGCAACACCTCAAACTCAGTAACACCGCTAGTGGAAATAGGGTCGCGACATCTCTTTACTGGCTTTATTTTGGTTTTGTGTTTATTTGGGAGGAGGTTGCAAACTAGAAAACGTAACTTTTTTTACCTACTGTGATAATGTAACTGGGTAACCATACTACTAAAACTATTGTTGCTGCTTTTACTGCGTGTCATGCGTTACGTCACTGTTGTTGTTGTCACTGTCTGTCATCACCAAGTTTTGTAATGAGAGAGAGAGTGTGTGAAGAAGGGGAGGGGGGAAGGTTGTCTGGTATCGTTCAGGAATTTTTAACGTTTTCATCACTACAGGCTTGAAAGTTGTGTTCAAAAGAGGACACACACACACACACACACATACACACAAAACAGTAACATGCGGCGTGTTTACAGAGCTGTTGTTGTTTGTGGTTCCTCAAACGTTGCGCGAGTTCCACCAAGCTCACGCAACACAAGAGAGCGAGAGTGTATGTTGTGTTGTGTTTTATGGTTTGTTGCTGTAGTTTAGGTACATATAGGCTTAGTCATTTGTCATATAGCTTGCTGGCAGTTGTATACCTTTTACTAGTACTGTTGTAATGTGTGTGTGTGTGTGTGTGTGAAGTAAGTGTAAGATAATGGAGGGGAGAGTATAAGCCCAAAATATCAATGAGGACAAAACATAGCTAGTCTGAACCAGAGATTGTGTCAGTGAGTGATTGTGTTGGGTTTATACGCATATAGTTAACTGGCTGAATACGTACTGGGCAGCAGATCAAATGTACTCTGGCCTTGTACCGAGACCACCGAGATACTCACTTGTGTATCTCGGTGGTCTTGCTTGTACCCGCCTGTCTGTCCTAGTTAGCAGCGAGTACTACCAACCAACCCATTATGGTGCTCTCTGCTCTTTTGTTCCCTTCGTACACCCGTGACACTTTGGCAACCAGATAAACTTAAAACCGTCCAATTTTTTATGAAAGGGAGGAAGAGTTAAATAGCTCCCATTACGTCAGATTTGCATGATTTTAGGTATTTTATTTAGTATTGACTGGACGCATTAAGTTGATAGTGCACCTCTCTCTGTAACGCATTAATTTCATTGGGTAATTAACCTTTTCATATTGTGTCAGGCTAATAGTTCTTCGCTAGTTTACATTGATTTTCTCCTCAGTTTTCGTCTTTCCTTTCGCTTTCTATGTATGTACACCTCCTTTCCCACCTTACCTCTACCCTACCCTTCCCCCTCCTCCGTCATCCATCTGCCTTCCCCCTCCACCTACTACACACAGCTGCGATTCATCCTCCCCTTCCTTTCCCTCCCCCTTCCTGCCTCTACTTATCCCCTCCTTGTATCAAATTATTCACTTCCCTGCTTCCCTGTTTGTCCGACATTCCGTTTGTTTAGTTGTAGATCCCTTTTCTCTTTCCATGATCATGAACTATATGTATTGTGTTGAGGAAAGTTACCCTGTACCCACACACACACACACACACTTCATGACCTGCTATTGTTTTATTTCGTGTACTGTACTAGACCAACATTATAACGTATTGTTTTGTTTACATTATTAATTTGTGTCATGGTTCTCGTAAATTATATCGTGTATACTATGCGGTTAATTGTTGGCCATTGTGTCACTTTACACTTGATATACAGTGGGCCCTTGTACATGTAGCCTGCATACGTGAAATGGAACACATTGTCGCTCTTACGATAACACTATTAAAGGTTTTGCAACATCTTGTAACATTAATTTGTGCCGTATAAAACTTACACACTAACTGAATAAGTAAATTTGTGATAGAACAATGTAAATGATATACTGTAAGGAGAAATAGTTTAACTGATAATAATATTGATACAAGCTATGATGAGAGTATAGTGACGAAGATAAAATTAATATATAATTTAGTAATGAAAATATTATTGAAGATAGAACATGTGTGCTGATATAAACTAATAAAATTCGTACTGTATAGTGAGTATGGTACTGCAGATACGAGGACGGACAACTAAACATGTATAGTGAAGCTGTATGGTGACATGTATAGTGAGTCATTATCAGTGAAGTATAGTGGTACAAGTACAGGTTGATGAGGCACTATCTTCACACAGGTGGTGTCAGGTAGGGGTCATTATCTGTTGTTTACTTGAGTTTGTGTGTTGGACAGGAAGCTATATAAGTCAGAAGATACTTGGCTCCTTCACCAAGGTTTCCCCAATCAACTGTACTGATGTCACTCAATATTACAGAGTAGTATATCTATCACCTGTAAAATTTTAGTCACATTAGGTCAAAGAATAGGGAAAATTGAGGATTGTTTGTATGCTTTAGTCAGCTTTTCAGTATGACCTTCTGTGTGTTGCAGGACCACGTGGCTGCGACCTTTGGGGCAGGTCTGGGGTACGCCTGTGTGGTGGATGTGGGGGACCAGAAGACCTCAGTGTCCTGTGTGGAGGATGCCATCTCTCACCAGGCCACCAGGGTAAACAACAAAATAATCCATTCTATTATCTCCAGCCCCTTTGTAGCATCCCTATATTTCGATTGAATCTAATCTTTTATTGACATTTTTAGTAGTTGCAGTTGATAGGCACGAGACACTGTAAGCGTAAGGGAAATGAAACAAAGGTCATATGCCACCTGATCATTTCAAAGCCCACTTGGAACACAGAGCTGAAAATTCCTACCAATCACTAGCCTTCTCATTACAAATCTATTCCTTACACATTTTCACTACAAACACACATTACAGACACCATAACCCAGTCAGCCACCAACTTAAAGTATTATTTCTCAGCTGCGTTTGGAGTACGGAGGTGGTGATGTGACCCAGGTGTTGTGGTGGCTGCTGCGTAAATGTGGCTTCCCTCATCCAGTTCAGCCAAACAGGAAGTTGGATGCCATACTACTCACCAAACTCAAGCACCAGTTCTGCCATGTCAACCTGGTAAAGAATTACTTGCTGAATTGCATTCTAAATTAACAAATAAAATGAAGGAAAGCTTGGTGCTATATTTAGATTTTATAATTTATATAAGTTTTTTATCTCAACAACTATGTGCAGTGTAGCTCCACATTGTTAAAGAGTAGGAGGGACACACCTCACTTTATATCATGCTACCATGCTTCTCCAGAATGAGTGCGGTCCCCAAGAGAAGACGTTCAGTATACACAGCCCAGGGGAGGTGCCGTCCTCATACACTATACAGATGGGTGATGAGGCCCTGCTGGCACCCCTTGGCCTCTTCTACCCTGACCTCCTACGCCTCACTGGACCCAAGGCCATCATCACCCAGAAGCCCAATCCTGGCGACCCAGACGACCCTTTTGATGAAGGTTACCTGAGGGAGACCAGCGTAAGTTAACCATTCAGAGGGATATTACTGTAGGCTGACAGGAAGCTATATGACACCCCATACTATGCAACAGAACACGTCCATTACTCATATACTCCTGTATAGTCTGAGATTATTTTGTTTTCTGGAATTACTTGGAGGAATCAGTAGTTTTATGGCTTGTAAAAAGATGTAACTTGAGTCTTTATCTAAATGAATACTTTTTACATGCTTTTGTTCCACTTGTATGTTGTGTATCTTCTAAACTGCATTTATCAGAGAACTATAATACTGCATAAATTATATATACCAGGGTGAATAATGAGTTTCTGTAATAACTGTTTGGTATTGAATGTATTTATTGTAATAATAGTATTGATACATATTTTGTTTACAGAGACGAGGAGGAAGAGAAGCTGCAGAAGCAATGGAGGTGGGAGGAGCAGAAGTAGGAGAAGGTGGGGAGGAGGACATTGTTGTAGATGACCAGCCACTCCCTCCTCCTCCATCTCAGGTCCTCCCTCCATCCTCTGCATCCTCCTTATCTCAGACCCTCCGTGATTCCTCCTCAACCTTCTCGGTGTCAGACAAACTGCTATCACTGGAGCAGGCCATCCTCTCCTCCATTGACAGATGTCGTAAGTTGTGTATAACAGTATGGAGTACTGTATAGGTATTTCTGATACACCTGTTCAGTCATAAACTCATAATTGCTAGAGACCTATATCTTTGATACCTTATGCAATTTTATTTACTTGTTCCTGCACATGAGTAAGTATAGTATATGAAAATGAAACTGCACATAGTTTAGTTCTTATTAGATCCAGTAATTAATAGAGAAAAAATATTACTTATACCTTATATATTTATGTGTTGATGAATATTCTACAGCGAGTGAAGAGATGAAGCGTAAGATGTACAGCTGCATCCTCATCGTTGGTGGAGGAGCCAAGTTTAAGAGTATAGACAAATGGCTACAAAGCAGACTGGCTCTTCAAATCCCAGTGGCTTATAGACCTGGTAAATTGATTTATTTCACTACACTTAACATTATGATGATACTTTTGGCATGTTAGTTATAGGCATAAATATTCAAGTAACATGTATTGGATTACAGTGTATTTCTGTATTACATCCCACTTCCAATGATTTCAGTGATTTCCTTGTGGTGAGTAGGATTATTTGGGTTTAGCTTCATTGGGTCATATTCCTGCCCATGACTTATTAACAATATTTAGTCTATTGGGCACAATATGACTAATATTGTTGAGTCCAGAAACTTTAATAGCATTCTTTCATATATGTAACTGATGTTCTCTCATTCATTTATGCACTCATTTGGACATTCATTTATTCATGTCCTCATTCTACAGAGACCATAGAGGTGATCACACGAGCCAAGGACATGGATCCGTGTATGACCGCTTGGAAGGGAGCGGCTCTCATGACCTGCCTAGAGGGAAGTGGTGAGTTGTGGATCCAACAGGCAGAGTGGGCTAAACACGGTGTCAAGGTGCTCAGGGAGAAGTGTCCTTTTATTTGGTAGCACCAGAAAGCAACTGCAAATAAGCCATGTGATATGCTCACATTGCATTTTCATTCAATCTCCAGTTTAGCATTGTAAGTCCTTGGTTGTGTAATATGTATGGCTGTCAATTATTCAGAATAATAAATGATTAAATGATTTGTGCAATATTACTTGGTTTCACTGTTGTATAAATGCTTGATGTGATTTTCAGCTCTCAGTAGGGAGAAAAATAGTGTTGTTGTGTTTACCCTTTTCCAAGCAGTGTTATCTTTTTTATCACAATTAATTCCAGATACAGTAGTTCTATTTACCAATGACAGAGTACAGAGCTGAGATTTACCCTCCAAGTTAGCCGGAATCCTTGCTAGTTCCTCATAAATTTACTGTGTCTAATAATTAGGTTATTATTGAGCTTTCCATACATGAAGTTCTGTTCTCTGTTCTAGATTAGTATCTTTCATATTTTTCAGCTTGATAGGACAGGACAGAAAAGCAGTATGACTTCAACATCCTAAGATTAAGGATATGAATAGTGATGTAAGGAATTGACTACAAAAAGACTTCTGTCCTCAGGCTTTAATATTCATTGAACCATCTATAATGCCATCACCAGGTAAGATAAGTTGGCTAGTGTGTTAGTTATTATTGACTTACTTATTACTGTAGAGATAGGTTTCATTTTCACATAGTTAAAACTGACACATCTTCTTAGACCTAGACAGACAGAATAACTCTCAGTATTCTTTAAGAGGTGACTTGGTACTGGTAAGTTAAAATGATCTTCAGTCCATCTGTATCCGTTGAGACACCTATTATAATCTAGTAATAGGTGTTTCAATTGTTGTGCTTATTTATTGTTCTTGAAGACAGGGATTCTTGAGTCCAAGTAGGTGATTACATTACTTACCTGAATGTGTGAGTGTAATGTGTAGCTGGGGTTGGCCTGATACCCTAAATGTAGGAGACAGAAAAGAATGTAAGCAGTAACCAGGGTCTGGTAGAAAAGGAGGAATCCAGACAAGTTCGTATTTCCCTTTACCATGTGGTGGTAGTACCCCCCTGAGGCTGTCTACCTCTACTACTTATATGTACAGTACTGCATACATAAAAGGCTAATCAATGGACAGTCAAACACAAGCCTGGAGGAACACTTGTCTTTATTATTTCTAAACATTAAGCATAATACTGCACTCAGATACGTTTGGGTAACAACAAAAGAACCGTGAGCTAATGTAATTCAGAACTAGTCGTATACCTCGTCTCTCACTTTCTTTTGCACATGCTGTAAACATAATAGCATTTCTATTGAGGACAAAGCCAAGGCATACAATTAACAATTTAGCTAAGATCTCTTGTTTGAACACTCAGCTGTACAGAATTTGTGATGTGAAACTTGAAGGGGAGAATTATTGGTAGAAGATATACCAATATGTGTGTAGACTTTGTGCTGTGTTTGTGTGTGTTGATCAGCAATTTCGTATTAACTGCTTCCGGGAAAATAAGTACAGTATATGAAAATCTTGTGTAAATAGGATTTTGTTATGCAACACTGCATTGTCGGGTGTTAAATCCTGAGGATGTGTGATTTGTTATTTCTTGTAATTCCTACTCGTTCGTATGTGCTGAGTACTTTCTTTTCATATGGTATCATATTCATATTAAGCTAGACTGAATTATGTTCAATATGTTTTTTTGTTTGAAAAAAACTAAGGAAATTCTTTTAATCAGTCAATCAATTGCCATGATCACTGGTTGAAAAGTATAAGGATGGGCAAAATTAAGTATAATATAGAAGTTGTTTTAACAGTAATTTTGACAGTACTGTACATGTTTCTGTTGATTAGATATTATTAACATAGACTAATAAGCTACTCATATTATATATGCCTTCAGGTGTGAGTGAAGTTTATCTATTGATGTGGTATCTAGAACAGTAGTAAGAGAGTTATTATAGTACATCAGCCTCTTCAGGAGAGTTTTACCATTTGATATCTATAAGTAATTTTTAGCAAACTCATCATTACTGGTTTCATCTTAATTATATTAAAGAGATCCCATTGTATCTACTGTACCATACTTTTGATTTTATAGAGAGTAGAAGGAGTGTAGAAGTGAGAGTAGACTATGGAGTAGAGTAAGGAAGTTCAGTGATTTTTGGGTAGAACAGTTGAAAGTTACCTGTTTGTAGCCAGCCCATAAAGATGAGGCCTTAGATGATGGATACAGCTTATATAGATAGATAGACCTTCTTTGCACAGAAGAGGTTAAAGACATGTTAAAATATTCACTCATAACAACAATGGAATTCAGCGAGAGACAATATATATCACCACTATGCAACTATGATAAAATGAGTCAGGGCATTTACAGAGCATCTTCTTCACATACCAGTAACCTTTATTGTTGTTGTGTTTTCACTCCAACAACATCATGATAAATTTACATGGCCATTTTTCACATCTGGATACATAGAGAGGTAAATGCTAAGGTAGATTCTCCAGCCTGTTTGAGCTAAGATGAAGTGGATTGAATGAAAAGATCGAGTAATGTTACCCCACGCTCACTCTTGGTCACGTTCTTCTTCCTCTCACTGGTGCTTCACGTCCTCAGTCTGTCAGGAAAAATGAAGTGGTGAGATAGTGAACATTTATATTTGTTCAATTTAAAAAGGTGAAGTGTGTCATAATGTAGTAGGGTCTAGGGTTACATGAATAGGAATGGGCTACCCTCATTCATATTTGTACACTATTGATCTGTATAGTAAATGTGTTAAAAAAGAGAGACTTGCCTTGTGTGTGAGTGGCTGTGCTGAGTGGGTTGGGGAGGAAGAGGAGGAGTGGTCTGGTGATCTCTTCTTGCGGTAGAGTGGGTGGCTTTCCATACGGGCCGCCAGTGAGCGCATCATTTCCATCTGTTGACATTGTTGATACCATTAATACACATGAATGCCATTATAGTTGTACAGGAGTTACTGTTAGGCACAAGTTACTAATGGGGATTTGTATTTTGAGCTTCAGTCTCTTGATTTATAGCCAAGCATTATCTAGTTCATAAACAACACAAGGAAATATCAAAATTATGTTAATTATTTGCATAGATGAATTGGTTTGTTGTCTGACTTTGCCATATCTAAGTACACCATGACTTTGCCCTGTCTTCAGAAACAGCTAACCTTCTGATCAATAAATTTTAGTATATGAGGGGAAGAAAAGCCACCAACAAATTCATTACTTTTATAGTGACACGGAAAAGATAAAAATTTCAGCTACTTATAATCATCACCAGACTCAGATTTGAACGTTTATCCCACAATGATGTAAGCCTGAGGAAAACAGATATGTCACCTTATTCTGGAGTTGTTCCCAGAGTTTAGCTTCGGCCAGGACGTGTTTTGCGAGGGCATCCAATTCGGAGCCTGAGGCCATGTTGTCCATCTCGGGGTCAGAGCGCTTCTTGCCACACCCTGTAACACCACACACACGCTACATAATACCGTACTACTAGGTCGCATGCACTGTGTAAAACTATAATATCTTCTCAGCACACTTTGTATATATATCATAACATCTTTTATTCACCTTGTAATGCCAGTCACAATTTATATTACATCACATACACCCAAAAGCACACACACACATACTCTGCTTGTTATGTACTGTATGTATGTCACTCCGCTTTTCTTACCTGTAAAAGCATTGCAGAAGGGTCGTTTTTCCTTCCCCTCCAGCATACTGTCAATGTTCTGTAAGGAGACAAGTGCGATGTACAGTTGTTGACAATTATTCTCGTCATAGCAATGTATATTCACGAGCAACAGATTCAACGTGTGAGATTGAAGGAGTGAACTAAAGCCAGGCAGTTTTAAGTAACACCAACACACACAATTACTAAGTCAGATGGTGTGTGTCAAGAACATTAATTAATAGATTCACAGATAATGTTTGATACAGAATTCGAAAAAGAGAACGGGACGTCACGAGCTTGAATGATTATTCCTGTAAAGATATGCTGCAATTATGCAAGTACTATTAGGAAATTACACACACACACACACACACACACACACACACACTGAAAACAACACCTCAGTCCGGGTAGGTCAAGAATAGACCAACTTTCCTTGTTACCATCCAGCAATACTCACCCTCTTAGCAACGGGTCCGGCCTGGGTGTGGTGAGGGGAGAGCAGAAGTACTAACAGCAACACTGACCCCATCACCACGCCGGCACGACCCACACACCAACCATCTCCTCCTCGCATCTTTCTTGTTCTTGGCTACTGATGTGGTGTCGGGTGGTGGTGGTGGAAGCACGAGGGAGAGAGGAAAAGTAGTATCAGTGAGATATGACTGGAAATTCGTTGGAGGGACGGGAGAGAAAGAGAGAGGAAAAGTAGCATGTGTGAGATAATATTACTGTAAAATTTCCCCTCTAGGGGAGGTGAGAAAGAGGAAGAGCAGTGTGTTTGAGGTAAGACTGTAAATTGTAGTGTTCGAGTTGGTATGAGAAGATTGATTGGTTGATTAGTTGATTGATAGGTAGATGGATGAGGAGAAAGACAGAGGGATTATCTTTGTGGTACTCTCCCATACGTTATTTTCTCTTTACGGTGAAAGTATGATATAAATACAGAACACAGTTGATATTTGTCTATGAAAAGATGTGACGAGAGCAAGCCAATTTCCATTTTTCAGTTCCTCACATTGCCTCGATCGCTAATCACTACTCGACGATAAAAACAGAAACCTGGGAGCACCGCCCCTAAAAAAATAAAACAAATAAAACACAGTGACCCAGTATAAGCTTGATGTTTACAAACGCATCAGAGTAGTAGGTTTCGCGTTTTTAAATCCTTCGAAAATATTTGGGCAAGAACTGAACACGAGAGATCCAGAGTGAGGCAAGACAGCGCCATACGAGGAGGATCCAACGAGTCCAATATTGAGAGAGAGAGAGAGAGAGAGAGAGAGAGAGAGAGAGAGAGAGAGAGAGAGAGAGAGGAGAGAGAGAGAGAGAGAGAGAGAGAGAGAGAGAAAGAGAGAGAGAGAGAGACAGACAGACAGACAGACAGACAGACAGACAGACAGACAGACAGACAGACAGACAGACAGACAGACAGACAGACAGACAGACAGACAGACAGAGAGAGAGAGAGAGAGAGAGAGAATGAATGAATGAATGTCTGACGATACAGTGTGTAAAGAGTTGATCCGTACTGTTGGCGAATAGGAATCTTTTTGATTTATATACAAAGTTAGATCTGTGCCACGAAAACAGTGATAGATGTTCCGACTCTGGACTTACAGTAGAGCTAGAACATGTCGATCATAATTATATAGTATTCCTTCTATAACAACCGATACACAAGAATCTACTGCAGGTGGAAACGAGAGAAAAGATGGGAGGTGGAACAGAAAGTAAAGCATAAAAACTAAAGCATCAACAAAGGAGAAGTTGAGTTAAAAATAAACACAACAAAGGAGGGAGGAGATAAAAATATTAATTTAAAAACAAAAGAGTGTGAGACAAAGGTGCTCTCACGTGTGGAAGGGGTGGAGGGGGGCGGAGGGATTAAAGAGTGGCCCGGGGTGAGATGTGGATGAATGCGTTGGATAGACACAAGACATTATGCATTAACTAGGGTACGTATAAGGCAGGGAGGCAGGAGAGAAAAAAAACAGATGCGTAAGTTAAGGGGGTGCGGTAGTAGGGGACAGACTTAGGGGGAGACTAGGGGGAGGGGTGCAGGAATAGGGGGACAGGCTTGGGGTGGGTAGAAAGCCTGTCCCCTATTCCTGCACCCCCCTAACCCCCCCAAGCCTGTTCCCCCTATTCCCGCACCCCCCAAAACTCCCCTCACCCCCCTAAACCCCCCGCACCCACCGCACCCCCCTAACCCCCCAAGCTTGTCCCCCTATATCCCGCACCCCCTTAATTAATAGATAAGGTGGTATTAGAGAGAGAAGAGTATTATTGTAAACAGATAGGCAAGATAATTTTCAGACAACCAGACAAAGATAAAAGTTGATAATTTTTCAGACAGTCAGATAGGATAGGTTACAGTCAGACATCCAAAATATAGTGGATAAAACAAGCATATATATATATATGTATTTGGTTATTTAGTCAGGTAATGAAGGAAACGACAAGAATATGAACATTAATAATAAGGGCTAAGAAGCTAAAAGAAAAGATGATGATAATAATGATGGTGTAGGAAGGAGA
>JAWQEG010000320.1:5000-32500 GCA_033782935.1 Petrolisthes cinctipes
GCCAGAGGTTTAGTATGAGATGCCACGTATTGTTTTATCTATCATCTCACGAATGGTTGGCAGAGTGGTGGCAGGATGTAATCTTCTCAAACAATTATTAATACTTGTTTTTTTGTCTCGTTGTTATTGTTTTTCGATTATTGTAATTGGTGTTTGGTTCCCCTGGTGGTGGTGTTTTCATTTTGTTTCGGTGGATATTTTTGCTGCTGCTGTTGTTATTTTCATTGCTATAGTCGGGTTGTTAATTATTTTATTTTGCTTCGGTGGATATTTTTAGCTGTTGTTGTTATTATAATTTTCATTTCTTTGGTCGGCTTGTTCATTATTGCATCGTCGTTGTTTTTCTTGTTGCTTGCTTGCTATATCTCACACATATCTCGTTTTTGTTATGCCTTTTGTTATATATATGTTTATACATTCCGCGTGACTTTTACCTTCGAGTATACAAGGCAAAAAAGTCTCCTATTACCAGACTGTACTTGCATTGTGATTGTGCTCTCTCCTCTCTCTCTCTTTGGGCGGATATCAGTAGGAGAGGCAAGTGTGTGTACGATGAGTGGTGGGATGGGAGAGTGTGCGAGTGTGAGAGCGAGAAAGAAGGGTCAGGGGGTGAGAACGATTACACTGCAAAACACACACACACACACACAGAGAGGGAGAACGCTACGCAAAACACACACCCACACACAAACAGAGCGAGAAAGAGAGAGAGAGAAACACTTCATACCACCATAGGGACTCAATAACCCCTGCTGGTGTGTGTGTTACTTTGGTTGGGGGTCTTGCTTGGAATGAAAACAATTATAAACATTATACTGTAGTCATTTTATTAACATTGCCATTTGTACTGTTGCTTTCAAATGTTTACAAATACATATGGGTGACTCAAGCAGATATTAAACCTCTATTTTCATGTGCAGTAGTTTTACGAGTCAGTTTTACTTTGATGAGTGAGAATCTGCTTGTAACCTGAGAGATACTACTGCTAATTTTAGTCAAAGGAATACATTCACTCCAGCTCACTACTACTAGAGGGAAATTATCAAACGTTTACCTAAATACCTCCACATGTATCTAAACTTTTGAAGGCAACTGTACAAATGCACCTGAAAGACCTATAGCTTGTGAATAAACTGTGATTCCATTAATGCATATCAGAGAAAAGGAGGAAGGTAGAGAATGAGGAAAAGGGAGATGAATTCCTTGAGCCTGGCCACATATGTTTTATACTGAGCTCTAGTGAGGATACATGAGGATGCTAACATTCACCACAAAGTTGGGATGACGTTGCATTTATCTCATGACAGCTCAACTACAAAGTGAAAACAGTAGCACTACATCAACCCATACACCCAAGTAACTGACAACAGGATTAAGGCAAAATACATCAAGGTATATTAAACACAACCATACTTTGAGTAAATACTGTACAACTGGGAGACTGGTGTAAGGACTGAAGCCCCTCCACGTACTGTACTAGTTATTTCAACATATAGACAATGGGAATTTATTTGTGACATTTAAAACTGTCTGGCATTAGTCAGAGTATAATTATTATCTATACCTTAATCATACATTCTGGCTGGTCTGGAGGACAGTCTGTATATTCCAGTATATTTGGGTTGTCAAGGTCTCCTCTGTTGTCATGATTTGTCCTGGTGGGGTCATGGGAGGGGGGACCAGAATCTTTAACACAGGCACATCTTGGTTGTCCTTTGCCTGGGTTGAACAACTTACGTGGCACTCCAACCCAGTCACGTGCCACTCCACCACTGCAATATCAATAAAAAATTAATGTATTTCTCCTTCTTTTCTCCAATAATTTATAACAATAGAGTGACACCTGGCCGGCCAAGGAGCAGGATGTAATCAGACTAGAACAAAACAGAGGTGAGAACAGTCATATGTATGTTTGGTGCTTCCCTGAGTGAAAGTATATGGTATAACTCTGCTTGCCATGCTTAATATCAAAGGTATTGCCAGTGTACCTAAGGACAGAGTGACTGACATGGTTTAGGTACACGGAGAGAATAGAGTACGACAGCTGTGTGAGGAAAGTAATTCATAAATATACATGTCGATGCAATAGGACAAAGCGGCAGGTATAAAAAAGATATGGAGTGAGAGGTTTCAGAATGACCCAACATCAAAATGACTACTGTACTGTAGTTAGAACATCTGCTGTCAGCATTATACTGATAGGCTACAGTATAGAGAAGTAAACTACAATAACAATACAGTACTTTAAATGGAACTGACCTTCTTTTCGTACACCATACTCGAGATCCAGTGTCTGGATTCCACTCTGAGTTACAAGGAGGAAACATTTTCTTCTCTTGGTTGTCATTATCTTGTACATCGTAAGCCTCTGCAATCCACTTCTGAACCTCAGTATGGTAGGGTGTGGGATCTCCGTTCTTGTCATAGAATCGACCAATCAATTTCCCTGTGAAGGAAAGACTGAAGTATTATTTTTCTATACTGGGGAGGGTGAGGACTGAAGGCAAAAGCCCACTTAGTGTCCTCACCTGTGAAATAAAGAGAGAGAGAGGGGTCCAAAATCATGTCCAAATTTGTACAAGTATGAATTGCTGGAATGCTGAAATACTGTACTGACAATCAAAACATAAAACTTGCCAACAAAAGTGCTATCATATCAGAGTGCTTTATGAGACAAAATATAAAGGATAATCATCAAATGAATACATTCACAGTATTGTATACTGTAGTACAATATTACAATATCCAGTGGGCAAATTAATAAACTTTACAGGTGCTTTAGTTCACAAACCTGTGAAACTTATGATACCATATTGTGGTTACAACTTGCAAATAAGGTGACATCACTTTTGTTGGTGTTCGTACACTTGCAAGTTGAATGTATAATAGAGAACATAGTTAATAATTGATGATATTATTCAGAATTAGGAGAACCAAATGAAGTGAAAGGGTTATTCAGTATCAAAATAACTGGAGTTGTACTTACCAACATACTTGTAGTCTTTATCATAAAATTTTACCCAGTCATTTAAGCCAATGTAATCGGTAGATGTTAACCCTCTTATATCATCAATAAGTCCTTCTTCAGTAAAATCTCCACTGACAAAAGCTCTGCTGCCATCACGACCTGAAAATACAGAAGCAAAGAATTAATGGACTATGTTCACATTAGCACTTTACTTAATAAAAACGATAAAAAGTTGGAGAAAACAGGCGGATCTATTCTTTAGAAATTCCTCAAATCCCATTATGGCTGAAGTAACATAATCAGGAAAAATTACAGTCTGGAATAATTATATCCTTCAGAAAAGTTCCACGAGCTGTAAGTAACATAATATTGTAATAGTCATGAAATTTTATAGGCTGGAATATATCCTTCAAAACGGTTCCATGAGTTGAAAGTAACATATTACCAATCAGGAAATTTTTCAGTCTGGAATACATCCTTAAAAAGAGTTGCTATGAGGTTTAACAGCAAACATATTACCGTTACCATACCCGCAAAGAATTCATATCCTCCACCCGGGCCGTAGTGATCCTTGCCCTTCTTGACATTGTACACACGACCCAGGATGGCCAAGTACAGTCCCTTACTCCCTTCCTTCCCGTCGTACTTCTTGAGGTCATCGGCCGTGAACAGCCTCTCCTTCTTGGCCTTCGATTTCCTGGGCTGCGATGATGGCTGTTTGGGCGCCGGGTACAAATCACGGAAAAAGTTGTGGATGGCCATGGTAGCCGCTCTGACGGTGGGATTGGCCATCAGAGCCACCATGTACTGCGGCGACACCTCATGTAGCACTATACCCACCAATGCTACACACACAGAACTCAATATTATACCTAATAATATTTTCTTCATTTTTTGTGTCCACGGTTTAATATATACGCAACCGTTTTTTTTTTTTTTTTTTTTTGGGGGGGAGGGCTTCCAGATGGTTTAAATAATGCTTGAAAAAATGCTAGGGGGGGGAGGGGGACAACAGATGGCTTAAATTAATGATGCTTGAAAATATGTTTAAAGTTACTTCTTGTCCTTTATTTTTTCCTGTCACTTCATATTAATACTCTTCCCGTTGTCATGGACGTATGTATCTTGTATCTTGTAGCTGTATCTTATATCTTGTAGCTGTTGTATATGGTAGACGTATGTATCTTGTAGTTGTATCTTGTAACGTTAGCTGTATCTTGTAGCTGTTATATATAATGTTATACGTCTGTATCTTGTATTTTGTAACTGTTATATGTGTTAGACGTCTGTATCTTGTATCTTGCAGCTGTTTGTTCCTAGTAATAATTATCAATGTGAGATATAACAGCTGATATTTGCTACACATGAAGTGACAGGCTCAGGGTTTGTTTACACTTCACTACATTCGACGACGATGGTTGCAGTTTGCCTTTTCTAAGGCACTCTACAAATTTTTATCATACTCTCATACCCCTTATTTGATTAAGGGGGAGCAACCTTTTGTGTTCAATTTGGAGTCAATGTAGGCCTCCATAGCTCAGCTATAAAACACATCCCCTGTGTAATTCCATATGGAGGGGTTCTGTTTCCTGACATAGTTTGGAGGTACAGTACAGTAGCCTTCCAATTTTCCATAATAGGTTAGGCCTACTCCCCTTAGGCTAAGTGATTTATAAGCAAACATAATTCAATGATCGTTGCTAAATTTGGTAGAATAGCTCTGTGATTATGAGTTATAGCACTGCAATTGCATTCCACAACTATTCCTGATTTTCATTGATATAAGAAAGATTATGATACTTAATGATTGGATAGATAGATGATTGAATGGGAGGTCCAAAAGGGCGCTAAAATCCATAAAGTACTGACCACATCACTGCAGGTAATACCTCTCTATTAGGAGTGCAAGTTAATGAATAATTTTTGCCAAAGACACTTCACAACTATTTTTATGTCAAGTTTTGTCATTGTCATTTTGATAGTCCATTCTGTATGGTATTATCTTACCTTTCTCAAAGCTCAATCTTTAACAATTTCACACAAATCAATTTCATAACAAGCCTAACAATACATTTCAGTTATAGACCTTGCAACATTGCCATCTAGGGTCAATCAATCAGGGTAAATTATTTACAAGTGGGCCTGAGTCAGAGGTCTTCTGGAAATGGGGAAATGGACACAACTTCAGTGCTTAAATAAATACAATACTTTATTTCCTAATTCATAATATTATCACAGATGAGAGGAACTACTCGTATATACAATACATAACTACTTGAAGAAGCTTTAACTATATATTATAACATTCAAAATGAAGTACTGTACACTACAAAGTATGTATGTAAATACATCATCATTAGGTTACCTTAAACAGAGAATTTTCCTAAAGGAATCCCTGCATAACTATGAATAAAAACCATTGATAATTCCAAGAGTTATCAATGCTTTGGAGATGCTTCAACTGCTTCACTCACTTCCTTGATAGAAAGGAGGCATAAACAACACTAAAATATATCAATGACATCTATACTATCACAGCTAGTTACACATAATTCATGGCCTTTCAGTGGCTTGAACAGTAATATGATTAAGAACAGGTGTTCTTTAAAAAGTCAGTATGATTCCTTGTATTTTTAACAAGTACACAATGTAACATAAACATGTATTGGTAAAAGACCAATATTTTATATCTAACTCCACATTGCAAATATTAACTGTGTAACCATTTTGAGCAAAATACATTTCAAAGTAAAACCACAAACAAAGATTCTGTCCTTAAAATATTGTGCTGATAGTTAAGCATCATATATTGATATCTGCATAGTACAATAAACATTAAAAAAAATAACTCAATGCATATTTAAAACTTTATCATAAAAAATTGACTCCTTTTAAAATATTCTGTGCATCATTATGTACAATGCACCGAGACACAACTTCACAAGTATTTCATCAACCTAGTAAGAGAAAATTCAATCAATGTGTTAGTACTGTATCTGTCCATTGCATAATGTCACATTTATTTTCAGATGGGTACATGCAAACAGCCACAAAGATAAAAACAGCCTCACACCACATTCACTCTTGTATTTCTTAGTTCCCTCCCTTTAACCTCTATTCTTTTTCCTCCCAACTTCTTTCATATACAGTACAGTATCAAAATTAATGACTTACATAATACTTAACAGGTCCCTGGGATAAGACATCAGATATTGCTATGAACCTTTGATTTTCTGTAATGCATTACTTATTGTAAAATTTATGTAATTGCAAGTTAAGTACTGTAGTTGACTGCCTGATCTACTTACTAACAGCTCTCAAAACACATTTTAAACCCTTTAAATATTGCTGTAAGCACACACAAATTATATTAAATATCCCTCAACTTCCTTTAAAATAAATGGATGTCAAAATTGATACACTGAAAAGTATTTAAAGTATGTTAAAAAACATACACAATCCTGAAAATATTTCTCTATGACCAGACACCATACACCTCAATAGTAATGGCCAAATCAGAAACATATACAGATATAGTACAGTAACTTATAAAATGGAAGCAATATCTTTTATAAACTATTCTACTCTTCCACAGTATTTAAATTATGCACACTATCTTCCTTTCCAACAACCCTCAAAACTAAGGACACAGTTCTTATGGAAAATTCTCATGACAATAAGTTTGGAGGGCTATTGACTCCTGCAAATTATGGCATGAAACAGATCCTCAATCAATGACATTGATGACACCTGTTTCCTGTTTCTCCAATGATTGTTTGGAAAAGTCAGTAGCCCTCCAATTCATTAACAAGAGAGTCTCCCTGTAAACACACACTACATTCCTTGTCCACAACTCCCAAACACACACAGACAGTCTCAAAACACATTGTAGGTCAGAGTGCACAGTATAGGGTGTGTAGGTCAAAGTATAAAGGGTTGTAAGGAGCCCCATGAAGGCCCCACCTGGATCTTGACTGGTAGGGGAACTCTGAGTGGCCACACCTTCTCCATATTTTGCCTTACCACTTGGCTCACCTGTACCACGTCCTCGTTACACACCTACAGAGAGAAAGAGAGGATGAACAATTTTGTTACAGCACCTGACCCCGAGCCCTCATATGGCAGAAAATATAGAAATAGTGGAGGCAATTAAAAGAAATGTGCACAAACTAAAAAGGAAGGAGTAAAATAATGAACATACAAGGAAACCTGCAGAAACAATATAAAATACTATGATAAAAAATACAGTAAAGGTTTCATGATGGTTAGTCTGTGGGCTTATGGCATTGTTTTAGAGAGATGGAAAACTTTTTAACCCAATGATTGTTTTGATAGCACCTAAAAGGCATATGGAGTATGTCAGATGGCGTAATATACCTCAAAGATGAGTTCATCATGGAGGTGCAACACAAGGAATGCTCCCCTCAATGGCTGTCCTTTGTTGGTGGATCTTGGGTGGGTAATGTAGCGAGGGGCGGAAGGGAAGGCTTCACGGAGCTCCTCCTCAATTCTGATCCCTGCCAGTTTGACAAGGTCTGCTGCTGAACCCTGGATTTTGGTGTTCACTGCCTGACGCTCACTCTGGCCTGATGTTTGAAAAGTTATTATTATTATCATCATCATCATCAATTCTTATTTATCTGGTGACAGTAAGGAAAATGTTTGCACTTGAAGTTGTGCTGTGTAAAGAACCAATATAACAAAAACTAGGAAATGAAACATACCCGGTACAACATAATAGATCTGAGCAGTAGATTTATAGGGGAGAGATGAAAATTTGATGGGTTGGAAAAGACAAGTGAATGTGAGTGTAGCCCATTTCACTTGGTATTCTACCTCTCAATCTCTCCTTTTATATATTTTGTTCATTTCAAGGTGTAAAGCCTCTCATCCCTTAGAAACATAGGTAAAAGGATTTTGATGATGAGATCCCTGAAAAAATACCATTTCATGAATAAATTAGATTTTACATTTTGAAGATTTATGTTATTTTTTCAAAAAAATATATGTTCAAGTGTATGAAGAAGTAATACAATGTCGAAACAAACAATAAAACATGTATTTTGTCAAAATAATAAGTCCTCTATCCATCCATTGGTCACAACTCTACAAAAATATCCTTGTAGTAAAGTATATTTTCAACAAGTGTTTAATACACTACTAGAAGGCCTCACTTCGTAAGTATGTGTCCTGACTATCAATATTGGGGAGGTGTCTGTGACGACCCAAGAGTGTCTCCACCAATCCGCTGGCTGCCCTACAAGCCTCTACTGCCTCCTGTAGGTATGTGTGGGTGACAGGGTAGAGGGCATGGAACCCTTTCATGAAAGCTTCTGCATCTTCTTCTCCCACCCCCAGTTCCTCTCCCAATGCTCGGGTCCCCATGCCATAAAGTATTCCATAGCAGATCTTTGTGAACAGGAAAACACGATTGTAGTTACTGTAGTACTTTTAGCCAATTTTTTTTAACATTAACACTAAAGCAAATAATGACTATCTGCAAGTTTGTTCAAATGGTCACGTTTGTGTTAATTTTTGCATTTTGAGGTTTAAAGTGCAGTTTGAGTGCAAGAGGCTTTGAATCAGAAGAAAATTTGCTTTGAGTTAATCATAAGCTGAAAGATGACATTTCCTCATTACTCGACTGACCTGCTTGGCTTTCTGGCGCTCGTCAGGCGTGACCTGTGTGTGGTGGGTGTGATGAAGTTGAGCTGCAATGGCTGTGAACACATCTGGACGGTCCTGTTCACCTTCTTCCTTATTTCCACCTTCCCCGAGTATATGCAGAAGTTGAGGGTCGGCTGAGAAATGTGCCAAGAGGCGGAGCTCCACTTGGCAGTAGTCAGCAGCCAGCAGAACCCGACCTCGTCCAGCTATCAGGGACCGACGCACACTCACTGTCTTGGCAACACTTTCTCCACTACCCTGTACAAGAGGAAGATATCATCAGTAAAGAGTCATACTCTGATTCCTATCTGTAATTAAACCAAAAATAATGAAACCAAATACTTTAGTGGCATGAGTAATTCACACCTGATGCTATGGCTCTCTTACATTTTATAAAACACGTATGGTAGGACATACTGCAAACCTTAAATTTCAAAGCTAATTCTGTATATAAAAAAATATACATTAAGAGATGGTAAATATGGTAAAATAAAGATTCCTTTCACAAAGACACATTTGGTTATACATGGTCAGATAAAAGTAGCCTTCTAAAATGAAAACAAAACTTAATAACACAACAAACAGCATCAATGAGAGACTAACCAGTGTTGGAGCAAGCTGATCCAGGATGGCAGTGTTGGCAAAATGGCGTTGATGACCTTTGGCTTTCTCCTCACTGTCTCCACTCGTAACCTAATAACAGAGCTTTAATAACTACTACTGGTGTTGGTAATTATTAAGCAGTAACTACATGAGCATTGGCATAGCGATGTTTTTTTTTAAGCATAAAGCACTCAATAAATAACTTATGGTACTGTACTGTATTTAATTTTCCTTCCACTTTTTTTTTCTCAGTTTGTTCATATGGTACTGTATTCATTTTTATCACACATTCTTATATGCTTGCAGCCTTGCTCTTTCCTTCCTTACAAAAATAACTGTAAAATACATAATACTAAATTGCAACTAGCCTGGATGGTAAAGTCCCTGAGAACACTCTGGAGGCAGGGTGAGTGTAGTGTGATGCGTCCAGTGGCAGTGAAGGTGTGGGCAGTCGAGTGGATGCGCTCCATGGCCAGTGACCTGCTGTGGACCCGGGCTTGCTGTATTGGGCACACCACCTGTTGGGATATGATTTATTGGGAGGTGATTGGATGGTATGGCAAATTCTGTATGCTTGTAGGGAGTGAAATGACTGTCAGCTATTATACAACATTCTAGTCTTGTCATCTTAATTTATCTTGCTTTTCTTTATTTGACCCTGTTCTTCCATTTTATAGGATTTCACCAGTGCCTGAAACTCTAGTTATAAAATGCATTATTATAAAGAAAGAAAACAATATATATTGCTCTGTCAACCAACCTTTGTGAGGGAAGCAGTAATTTTCCTCCATTCCAGGATGACAGCAGGCAATGGGTGGTGAGGGGACAGATGCTCTAAGGCCTCTTTACTCGTGGGTCCACACACACAACTACCACTGCCTCTTCCACCTCTGCTTTGCCAGAAAAAGTTCAGGTAATCCTCATAAATATGGCACAAATGACCTCAAGTACTGTACCATCTTTGTGCCCAAATCATAAACCCTCCTCCACTATTCAATATAATTAGTATTTGAGTAAACTAATGTACTGTATGTACTTTTGCATAGGTACAGACCTGGCAGGAGTGGGCATGGTGTGGGCAGGTCCTGGGAGGGGCAGGTGGAGGTGACGATACAGGACCTGGGAGACTTGGGCAGGAGAGGACAGATGGAAGGGGTGGCCAGCCAGCCTGAATGCCTCACTTTCCAGCGCTGCCAGTCGTTTCTGTCACACAGCAAAGAAAGTAAAGAAAAACCCAGTCCAGGTATTAAACTCTAGGTCAAAGATTATGGGACAAGGGAAGTACAACATATTTAATTGATCCATCAAAGGAGTTCTGGATCACTTTTCTCTCTCCCTAGATACAGTACTGTACTATATTCTCATTCTCAGGTTATTATACTCTATCCTTACCTGGAGTAGAGTCTTCTGAGCCTGACATTCCTTGCTACTGAAGCCCATACCACTCAGCTCCATGTATGCCATGCTTACCACACATGGCATCTCCACCTCAACCTGTACCCATATCATGGGGGAATTACTCACAGGCACAATACTAACTATTGTCTATCATTCATTTCCATTATACCATCTGTTTTTGAAGGACCATTTGAAAACAAATATTTCTATAAACAACATTGTACAAAGTTTTGGGTAGAATGAACAGTCACCAACGAAAATGTGCTTACATAAGGTTTGAGAAGCCCATGATGTGTGAGTGTGGTCCTTAGAGCTTCAACTAGATGGAAGACAGCCACACATTCAGTGGCTGCACGTACCCGTGGGGACTCTGAGGATCCTGTGTCCTGCCCAAGTCCAGCTGTCCCCTGACCTCCTCCCACACCAGCCAGCAGGTCCAGGTTACCCAGATCATAGTTCACTACCTGGAATAACACAAGTACACTAAACACACACAAGACGTTATAGTGTTTAGAAAGTCATTATATTTTTAGCATTCATGAGAGGAAAGATAGAAGACTGTAAAACTAAACTGTCCATATTTATACTTTTTTGAAAGGTCATGTTTCAGATAGTTGTCAGAACTAAAATTTGTTGCTAAAAACTATACCTGATAGACTTTCCTTTAAGGATTACTAGGACTTTCTTACCATATTGTGCAAGTTAGACTGCTTGGCATTGGGGTCAAGGAGCCAGGCAGCCACATGAGGATCCTGCACACGTCCTGACACACAGCCAAGCCCAGCCTTAGCCAGGATGTGCACAGCAGCCTTGGCATCCCACAACCGCATCACCACACCTTCACCGCGATCTGGGTTGGGAGAGATGGTCACTGCAGTTTTAAAATCATCCCCATTATCAACTAACATCATCACATTACAGTAACACACAAAAAAACATGTGACAAACTCAGAATAATAATTAGAGGGATGTGTAGCGACTGCTGCTGCTGATGATAATAATAAAGATAATAATAATAATAATAATAATAATAATGATAATGATGATAATACTAATGATAATAATAACAATAATACTAATGATAATAACTGGCCTACCATCCTCCACCAGCCTCTTCACAGCCTCCACTCGGTCCTTGAAGCTCACTCCAGCAGCCAGGGGAGGTGTTGGCATGGTCACACTCATAGCTTCTGCAGGAGAAATAGCAAAAATTGTGCTATACAGTTGTTATTTATTAGGACTGCAAAGGAAAAACAATGAAAACGAAAAGAATAATTACAATGTATGCATGAACTTTGGTATTTTTTTAATACAGTAAGTGCAGCCTCTGTAAACTCTAAGACTAAAGCCGTTTTCGTTACCACCAGAGGAACATTGTAATTATATGCATTGTTTGTGGAGTTTTTGTTTACTTTTCAAATAAAACATTGGCTATTGCGAGAACTCTAGACAGGCTTATGCTTCAAAGTTATGCATGAACAATAAAAACTATACAACACACTGCACCACAAGTCTAATGATTACACTGGTCTCTGATTGTAATAGACATGAATCTAATCCTAGAGTGTACATCTGATTAACAATGGAACAAAGTGTTTATGGAAAATTCTATAACTGACACACACCCTCCTGAACAGTGCGAAGGTTGAGGTAGTAAGCATCCCTGTGACCCCAACACACTGCCAGTCCCACCACCAGCATCTCAGATCCCTCCACCACCACCCCTGCCACATCTCCTCCCCCCCCTACATGGGACCTACGAGAGGGGCGGCCATGGTGGGAGATGCGCCAGCCTGTGGACAGGAATATATATACAATAGAACCTTGTTATATAACATGAAAATACAAATACAAATGCAGAACTGTAAATGAAAACATCTTTTCTGTGGGATTCCATTCTCTAAAATATTGTACACACAAACAACACTGCTTACCAATTCCATTCTTCTTGCCATTATTCACAGTGATCTTCTGGCATGCAAGGCTGAGGGCAAACATTGGCTGCTGCTTCACCTCCCTCAGGAAGCTCATAAACACCTCCACATCACCCGCCACATCGATGATACACAATGATGATGAGTTTTGGAGGGAAGTCCTTGTAGAGTTTGACACTTCACTTGAATTTTCCAAATCACGGTGGGAAAAGTTGGTCATGTCTCCTGCAGAGTTACACCTTTCGCTTACTTTCTCTAACTCTTGGACCATGTTTGATGTAGACTGTTTGTTATCTAGAGCCACTGAATTGATCATAGCTGAAATATTCTTCTTTTCTACTTCCTCTTGGGGTTGGTGGAAATCCTGTGCTAAAAATTTTCTGGTGTTTGGGGTAAGTATTTCTGAGAATCCACACTGTTTGGAGGCTGGAGCAAGTGAGCTGCTGGCACATGGTTTCTTTGCTTCCTCATGTGGTTGGTGAAAATCCTGGACTAGATATTCCCTGGTTGCTGGGGTTAGCAATTCCAAGAATCTAGGTGAAGCCTCTGATGCTCCCTTTGTTATTTTCTTTCCAACTAATGGGGTGGTAACTTTCTCATCTTCACTTGTCCCAGCTCGACTGTTTTGGGTTTTCTCTTTGTTTTTCCTTGTTTTATTCATTTTCCTTCCTGCCTCAACTGGATTTGAGATTTCTGGTGAATATTTTGCTTGTTGTGTATGCTTTTCCTTCTTCGGTCTTACTCCAACAACTCTACTCACCTCGTCATTCTCAATCTTCTTTCCTGTCTCATATTTTTCTGTCTTGTTCTTCCTCCCTATCTCATATTTTTCTGTCTTGTTCTTCCTCCCTGCTTCACTTCTGCTGTCCTCTGCTTTACTCCTTGTCGCTGCCTCATCACCCTGCTTACCTCTTCCCTCATTGATGTCCTCTGGCCATGATAGACGACTGGACATAGGAGAAAGGAAGAGGTCATCTGACAATCGTCCCCTTTCCAGTGGGTTCACGGACTGATTATCTTCTTGAAGGAAGGGAGAAATATTTCCCATAGTGTCATACTGTTGCCCTGTATTCTGTAATTTATGCTCACTTACTTCATTATACACATCTACATGTTTCCTTTCAGTGCTGTGAGAGTTGCATGCTGAGTCTAGTCTACCTTCCAACAATGCCTCAGTCCTTGGGGTTATATCTAATTGGCTAAATGTAGGAAGCTGATGATTCACTGATGCACTTGACACTTCAGTACTATTATCAGGAGATTTAAATGAAGGCTCCATGTTCCCTACAGACCTTTCTTTTAACCTTAAGGTATTCACACGGGAAACAGTATGAATGTCATGAGATTTATGTGAAGGTTCCACATTTCTTGCTGTATTTTCTTGCAGTGCCATATAATTCTTGGATTGTGGTATACTTTCCCTTGAGGATAATGGTACGGGAACTGTACTCCGATGTCTCTGGTGCTTTAGTCTGCCATCCAGTACAGTTTGATCCTCTATGACATCACAATGAGTCTGTACAGCTTCTGAAGACATATATCCAACCATGTGTGTTTCTTGGTCTCTATCTGATGGTTTACTTTTAATGCCAGTATCTTTTTTTGCGACATTCCACTTTATATTTTCAGGAGATTTTCTATAATTTTCTTGGCAACTTGTCTTTTCCACATACTTTTCAGCAGAGCTTGTAATTCCTTGCTTCTTATCAATGGGATTACTTTTGGAGAGGTTTTCAGAGGTTGTTTCACAGGCACTTAATTGGAGGTAACTGTCAAATGCATGCTCCAGGAAGGAATCTGATAACGTATGGTCTTTTTCTATCTCATTTTTTTGCCTCACACAGTTCTTATCTTTGTTTTTCCTTTGCTTTTGAGATTCCCCTTTCTCCTCTTCTTTCAGTACTGGTACCCTTTGTTCGTTTTGTTCTTTGTCCTCTTCCCACTCACATACATTATCATTCAGGCCCTCACTACCAAATGAAACTATACTTACAGACTCTACTGACACACCTGGCAGCACCTGAGGAACAGTATCAAGGTAGGAACCATCTAGATTTCCAGTTGATCTTCCATTGGTTGACACAAATCTCCGACTGTTGCCATCTGTCGGGGAATCAGCATCACAGTTGCTGAAGTCACTTCCAAAGTCAAAGTACTCAATACAAGCTGGATAAAGAGGTTCATCATCATCAGCATCATTATTATGCTTGTTATTTATATATTCAGGACACTGCTGTGGTTTATGTTCATTATGACCATTCTTTCCACAAGATACTTCATTCTTGATTGGTGTTGGAATCTTCTGATTGGCTGGGACCATACACTCAGCTGGAAACTTGTTCTGTAGTTCAGCCTGTTGCTCGTTCTGGGTCAAAATCTCATAAACATCATCTGGGTAAGGTTCAGCACTGTCTTCCAAGGAGGGACTAAGTTCATGAGCAGGTCTTTTGTTTTGATGGAAAAGTTCATTCTCATCGGACAATATCCGTTTTGATCTGGTTTTCTGTTGGTGATTATCAGAACTGCATGACAGGATAGATGTCTTACTTCTGTCTGGTGATAAATTTGTTTTCTCTGCAGTTCTTGTACTTATTCCACTCAATTTACATGCTTGATCTTCATTTGACAAGTCATTAATTACGCAGTGATCTAAACTTGTACTCAACACACACTGCTGATGGGAAACTGTCTCACCAACACTGTCCTCCATCAAGTGAAAGTCTTCAAGATCCATTGTTATGAGGAAGTTTTCTTTCTGTGAGTCAGTGAGGAACTCAGAGCTACACCTTGACTTCCGATGCTGCACACCGGTTTTGTTTTGGGAGTCCTCTACACCTACAGCTTTTTTGGTATGTACTGCACCTCTTCCATCTACTGTATCATGGGATGCAGTTGACACATTTTGATGGGAACGAATAAAGTGTGAATTGATTTGGTCATCACAGCTCTCATTAAAAAGGTCACTGTTGTCCTCTGTATCTCTCAGCTGTGTCTCCAATTTACTGTTATTGTCAGTGATCCATGGTGTTACATCTTTAAAGGCTTGCCCACTGTTAGGGACATTGGATAGCTGATGAGGAGTCGTGGAGGTGGTTGTGATGGCTTTGATTCTTGTGTCGATGATCGGGGTGGATGAGGTAAATGTTACTTGTCCAATTATTATATCCGATGAGTTTAATGTTTGCCTTTTTGTGCCATCCAAATTTTCTTCATTAATATGGTTTCTTTTCATTTTCCTTGTCTCATCCACTTGTTCTACAATTATCTTAGGTAATCTTATTTGCTCATCTGACACAGAAGGGACTTTCATGGGGGATTCTTTATTTACTTTTGCTTTATTATTATCATCAGCTTTGAGTGTTCTATGAACTGCATTTTCACTTTGTATGTTTGAGGCCAATTTGAATAATGCTTTGTTACTCCTTTTCTTATTTGTTAAAATACCTGGTCTATCCACACTGAGTATATTTGGTTCCTCAGTATCTTTCTTAGATCTTTCAGCTTCCTTGCCACTTTGTCTCTTCCTAATCCTCTCTTTTCTTCCTTTTGGTGAGAAGACATTGTCACTTTTGTTTTCTTGGGATTCCGGTATGAAGACCAAACCTTCCTCTTTCTTATTCACAGTAACCTCCTGCGTCTTTTTTATCTTCGATCTTCGGAAAAGCATACCGGCAGCCAGTCCTACCTTTTCCTTTGTAGGAGTACAGGTTTTTAGACTCTGTTCATTGTTAGTTATAGTGGATTGATCACTTATTTTCACGTTGTCAGTTTTAACCGGCCCTTTTGTCTGCAGATGTTGACTATTGTTACTTTCATTACCTTGATTTTCTTGATTTCTTGGTTTTCTTTCTATAGGCTTCCTTTCATGTTCAGTATTTTGTTCCTCTGTGTTTACTTCATGCACATTTTCTTTTCCTGACTTTTCCTCTATGTTTCCAGCCTTATGATTGTCATTTTGAATTTCCTCTGTAGAATCTATGGGTCTTGATACTATGTTCTCCAAGTCACCTCCCTGACCTTTTTCCTTTGGCACAAGGCTGTATCGCGGGGATTTGGATTTTTTACGGAGGATGGCGGCGGCGAGTGGTGAGAGCCTCTTGATGCCTCGTCCAGCTGCAAGTGTCAGTTTGGAATGGGCATCACTGGGTTTCACTGTGTCAAGAGGAGATCCTGTAGTGGCTGGGAGAGACAGACCATGAGTGAAGGAATCCAGGGGTGTAGCAGCAGCACACAGGTTTTCACTGGGGTTGCTGGACCAGGCAATATTGGAGATCCCCAGGTCTTTCTGCAATTAAGACAAGTCTACTTTACTACTACCAAAACAGTAATGCATGCACTACTATTTAAAAGTAACATAACGGTGAGATTTGTATTAAAGCTAATATTGTACCTATGGGATTGTATATACATCCAGTTAAAATTGGAGATTCCTGGGTCTCTCTGTAATTAAGAGAGCATATATGGTAGCTCATATGCTACAAGTTTATAGCAAGTCATGATCAATGTTTCCATGAATGAATTTGTTTTTCTAGTTAAGGAAAGTCTGATACCCGATACAGATTTGAGAAAGACAAAGGAATTCAGGCATTGATACAAGATGTACCTGAACAAGTTGTCGAGCCTCAGCCACTATGAGCCTGGCTGCCTGTGCCTCGGTAAGGGATCGGCCAGACACCAACAACACCAGTCGACCTCCCTGTCTCCTCGTTCTCTCATTGCTCTCCATCTTGGTGCTGTGAGAACAACAGGTTACACACAATATAATTACCTCTGTCTGATTTTCTGGCACAGAAGGGATAGAGGGCATAATAACATACCAATGAGTAGAATAACCTTGTAGTACCTTCATACATTCCAAGAATAGCAAAGAGTTAATAAGGCTTCAGTGAGATGCCACTACAGTACATGCATTACCTTTAAATACATCTATATCTATGTTTGTACCTGTGGAAAGGAGTGGCTGCATGTAAAACATCCTCCACCACATTAGCCCCAGATCTGGCCACTGCAGCCACTGTGGTGAGGCCGGCTGAGTGGAAGTGTCGTGCGGTGCTTGCGTCTACAGGTGGGGGAAGGCGCAGCAGGTCACAGAGGTCAGAGCGAGCACCATGGTGGAGGCGTGGTAGGAACTGACCCAGCAGCAGGGCCAAATTGTCCCATCCCAATCGACTGCACAGAACAGTTACCATACCTACATCAACAAGGGTAGGCATTATTAATTCCAGGTTATCTCACATCACAATACCACATAATTTATGAACTGTAAAGATTACTGTACTGTACTTACAACAGCAAAGAGAGAAGGACAACAAGGATTGCATTTTTTCAGTTACAATACATACCACACCTACCCCACCAAAAACAATGTATATTTTTCCAAATGTTTAAATAGTTGGTGCTCATCTCACCAGCAAAGGTGGCAGCGGCCTGTTGTAGTGCCTGTAGTGCCCCACGAGCTGCACCAAACCTGGCAGCCACCTCCCCCACCGACACCTCCTGCACCAGCTCTTGTAGGGCCAGTGCTGTGTAAAACCTCTGGTGTACAGCCAGTTGTTCAGCCTGTTTACGTGCCTGGAATGGAATAATACTATCTTTATATATACAGGTACTGTACAACTGTTATTATGAGTGGATTAGATATTCACAAACTAGTGATTGTAAAATAGTAAGTAAGGGAAAACCCAACACCTTCAAAACAAATGTATAATTCTGAAGGAGATATACAGTATAATGTTTCAGCCTGACTTGGAACTTCTTCATTATAGTACCTGAAGTGGGTCCAAGGTAAGTCCACTAAGCAAATCATAATCCTGACCTTAATGTTGACAGCACCCTTCATAGCCCGGACAATAAAGCTCTCATCAACCCCAACCAACTGTCCCACCCTCCGTCCACCTTCACCCAGCATCTCCCAGGACTCCAGGAATCCTGCCCAGTCCAGCTTGGCCCATCCACTACATATATAAGTTGGGGTCACCTGGAATAAGAAGGATGACATTATTTTATGAATAGTACCTCGACTGAGGGCACATTTTGCTGGAGATAACCTAATGAGGTAAGAAAGTAAAGACATAACAAGAAAATATAAACAAACAGTTATTATTTTTTTCCATAAACTCAAATTAAATGATAAATTATTTATATTTTCATATTCTATAAAAGTAATTATGTGAGAATATACAATAATACCATAAGGAAAGCATGAAGGCACACACTTGGTAGAGGATGTGAAGTTCATTTTCGAGAACAAAGCATTGTCTGGCTCGGTGCAGCTCAGAGAACACTCTCAGTCCCTCGTCTGGTGACAGTCCTGATCCCACCACTGCCAGGCCCAACTGTGTCCCAATATACTTTGTGCCACCACTGCTTACCTCCTGCTTCCTGTAACATTATAGTAATACTTTGGACAACTGTAGACACATGGATCAGATACACTTGAAACTGGCCCCTCATCAAGCACAAAGTAGACATACGTTTTCTCTATATTTTTACTCTTCACACAAGCATCATACCGGTTAGGCATAATCTCCAACACAAAATTGTAAACTCAATTTCAAATACTGTTGTGCTTAAACATAAAATGAAATATCGTATTTGGTAGGTACCTTCCAACAGGAAAGTATGAGAGGTAGTAAGAGATCCTTCCTCAATTTATTTCATTAACAGAGACAATATAAATATTGTACCTGATAAATTCATTCTCCATCAGAAAGGTAAGACATGCAGTTACAGAGTCCAGAGTGGAGGGCTGTTGTGTACTGCAATCATTGTTTTCACTGTCACCCATCTTGTTTTCGCTATCAGCATTCTCATCTTTATTTATCTCTGTATCCTGGTCTCTGAGAGTTGCAGCCAGCAGAGTACAGTTGCAGTAGTGGTTCACCTCTTCTGGACTTGCAGTTAACCCACTGACAATGACCTGCAGAGGAATGAATGAATGAATAGAGAAAAAAGGAAGACTGTGCTAGGCCAAAAGGAGAGAGATGAGTAACAGCAAGCAGAAAAGAAAGAGAACGAGGAGTACAAGTCTACAGATGAATAGGTGTGAAAAAACAATTATTCCTTGAACAAAATGTATTTAATCTTTCTTACCTCTAATATTGCTCTCTTCATGCTTGCTGAGAGAGAGTTGTGAGTGTGGAGGCAGGAGGTGATGGGTGGGAGTGTGTGTGATGTAAGGAGGCTGCGGGCTCTCTTGGCTTCACTTTCACTGCTACACACAATGATGCTCTCACCTGCAGCATTGTATCAAAATAATCTTAAGTAAACACAGTTATAGAAAAGTAAAGGAAAAGGTCAAGGATAGAGAACAGTACAGTACTGTATATGATCAGCCTTTGTATGGGCCATATCAACAACACTAATTTCGGATGACTGTCTGTCTGTTCAATGGCATTTCAGAAACTACCTTGCTGATTCGAGCCTATGGAGCTTACCATACCATATATAGACCATCTGTCAATACTCACCCTCTGTGTCCACACCCTTCCTGCCTGCCCGCCCCACCATCTGTTTATATGTCATGGGGTCCAGCTGCCCTCCACCACCAGCTGAGAGTGACCTGCCAGCACGGAAAATTACATTTCTGGTATCTTCATTTGGAAGTGTTATAGTATAGTGCGCATAATGTATATTACAGTAAATGAATTATGGTTATGTAATATCAAGTAAAGAATGGTTGGGAAAGGTTTATTAGGTTATGAGGTAAAATAGTGAGCTAGGGGTAAGGTAAGATAAGGTATGAGAAAGTAATATCAAGCAAGGAATTGAAAAGTTAAATTATGTCATGTCAAAATATTAGGTTAGGCATCAGTGATCCCTCTTGAGGCGACAGCAATCTGACCTGATGATGACCCGGCGTGCTGGGAGGTTTACACCAGAACAGAGGGTGGAAGTGGCAACCAGGACCCTCACTGACCCGGCCCGGAACCCTCCCTCAATGATGTCACGTTCATCCAGGGTCAGACCTTGTCATAAGTGAAAGAGGAGAGACATAACTATCCCACATAACATATGCATGTTATTTGATAGAAAGTGATGGTAAATAATTCTGAAATTTAGATCCACCCAGGATAGATTAAGTGGAGTTCATGCATAACAATTATTTTCAATGAATTTTTGTTTTGAAAAAATATACACTGACAACTTTCCAACGTTCTGTGGTATGTCCTCAGCAAAGTTAGGTAAACAAAATTAATATTATGTTTTAATTCCTTTTCATCAGTCCAGTGATTGCTTAGAATTATGACTTACAGCTACATACAGTACGCCTTTTCTTTCTCACCATAACATTCACAAAATTTTTGCCTTACGATTCACCATTTTACATTACAAGAAGTGCATGTAATTACTGTACATTGTGGTCAACTGACCTGCATGATGGTAAGCTGCACCAAATGCCACAGTACGAGCCAGGGTCGAGTCCAGGCCCACAGGGCAGCGGCGGAGGGCATCCAATACCCGACTGATACCCTCACGGTCCAGAGTACCTCGTAGTCTCTCACCCACCTCATCTGGGTACTTGCTGTCTGTCCGACCTGGGAGGTTCATCATGTAAATCATTAATAAACACACTGGAAATATTACAAACCACAAGAGGACAGGTATTGCTCCCATCATAAGCTACAATCTTAACATGCAGGTTCATTGCAAAGACAGACTGCATTAATTCTAACACCTATTGAGAAGGAGCTTTTCTTGATATTGTAATGAAACATTGTCAATAAAGGCTCCTCTTTGTATGTTGGACTTTTTACTCATACAGATAGTACCGGTAGTATAGCAGAGTGAACACACCAATATTGAAGAAGTGCTTGGCGATGGTAGCTGATAGACTCTCACACCAGGACTTGGTGGGACAAAAGATGAGGACAGAGTATCCCTCCAGTATGGTTTCCAGACACAACTGAGTCACATGCTCACTGTCACCCTGCAATATCACCAAAACCAGTTAACAGTGGCCTTTATTTCTGACTGAATTATGGCCTGTAGCTAAATTTTATCATCTTTTCTTCCGTTTTCAGCCTAATAAGGGCCTGGATCCAGTACACTGTAGCCAAATTGTTCTTTCTCTCTCTTTGGCAAACTTTGCAGGTCAAATAATAAAATAAACAACCCACCTCAACAGTCAAGACAGGGCTGAGTTGTCTGATGCATGAGCCTCTGGAATCATAGATAGAAGTGCCTAGTTTACAACACTCCTGAAGGGGCACAGGGCGGTGGGTGGTGGTGTAGAGGGCAGCATCACCCAGCCATGAGGCCAAGACAGGCAGGTTGGGTAAGGTAGCTGACATACCAATGATCTGTACTCCATCATGTTTATCCTAATAAGAAAAAAGAGAAATTATCAATTATTTATATTCCATCATATTTACCATGTAATATTTCCAGCACTTATAACTGGTACATACAGCATTATCAGTCCTCTTTTCCTGTACCAGTTATAAGTGGTGGAAACTGTAGCTTATGTATGTAATGAGAATAAGGGTGATCTTTGTTAGAGAAAACTGAGCACAGATTGGTGTTTGATCTAGAAAACTGGACAATAAAGGAATGAATACATTCTGCTTGTGGTGATACTAACCAGGGCAAGGTGTGATGAGCGGGTGAGAAAAGTGAGCTTGGTGAGGAGAAGCTCGAGCAGGTATCCTCTGTGTTGATCTCCCACCAGGTGTAGTTCATCCACCACCACCACCCCAACACCACCCATCAACCCCTTTCCACCACCGCCCTTCTTTTTGCTGCTGCTGCTGCTGCTGTTGTTGTTGCTTGTAGTCTCTTCGAGCAATCTGAAAATACAACTGCAGTGCTGAATTAAAGCTCTCATACACATAGTTACTGGTATTAGCAACCTAAAGCCATTTTTTTCAAATAGTAAAGATTGTACGGTACTTACACAAATACAGGTTGAACATCAAGCTTTTCCCTGATGCCAAACATCATATCAATAATAGAAGAGGTGATAAAAATGAAATAGAAAACCCACAAACTAAAGTGGAAGGAAGAAAATAGTGAACATAAAATGAAGTCTACATGTAGAAAACTAATTATCTAAACAGACAACAAAGATAGAGGACCCTATAAAAAGCACGAGATACGAACATCATGCAAAAAGGTCAGCAATGAAGAAATATTAAACACGAGGGACTCAGCCATGCAAAAAGGTAAGCAATGAAGAAATATTAAACTCAGCCACTAAACTTAGCAAAGAATTATCTCCAAAATGGCAAACCTGTTAATGAGGTTGTTGGCCTTTTCAATGGTACACACAGCAATGTCTGTATTCTTGAGTCCACCTGGAGGACTCTGGGACCCCATGAAGCCATCCACACGCACCCCAACACTACCAAACATTTTCTGTGCACAGATGAAAAAGTTGAATATTAGTGAGAAAGATCATCATGAGTTAAAAAGCTGAACAGGGTGGGAGAATACATAAAATTAAACATAACAGAAACCTCTACCAATACTGCATGTAATTTGAAGCAGGTTGAGGCAGGTTGAGTTAGGTAATGACTCCATGTACTGTGTATAGAACCATCATACTGGTCATCATTATCACTTGATTCAACACCTGTCTTGTATTTGTCCTGACTCAGATCTCTACAGCTCTTCAACTGTCCCTTCTTTCCTTTTATTTCTTTTGTATTTGCCATCCTTCCACTATTTCTCATTTCTTGTTGCAATGTCATTATCCAACCTCCAGCCATATGAGGGCCTGGGCCCAGTAAGCTGTAGCCAAATTATTCTTTCATTCATCCCTTGCATTTGTATATGTAAATACTGTACATTAGGCCCTACAACTGACCTGCAGGTAATACATCTTCTCCCGGGCTACAGACACAAAGGGAAGGATGAAGAGCCCCTTCTTTCCTTCCTCAACTACTCGTTTCAACAGCAACATCTCAGCCACCAGAGTCTTGCCTGTTGGATAAATTTCCCCTTATAATAAATAAAATGTTATTCCTTCCTAACCCTTTTCCAGCAGAAGTCAGGCATCATTCTAAAACAAAAACAAAAAGCACCATTAATTAATTAAGAAAAGCAGGACTAACCAGCAGAGGTTGGTGCTGAGTAAACAAGGTTCTTTCCCTCCACCACGCCTGGCTGACTCAGACATTCCACCTGCCAAGGGAACATGGTGTGGATCCCACTCTCGTGATACCTCTGTTGGAACCGTGATACAGTATGTCAGCTGTCATATGCAACATTTTCAACTATCAAACTACAGGTTAATTGTATACCATGACAGACAAAAATCGAGTACAGAAACTGAGCAAAAACATATGGAAAATAATAAATTCCTCTCTATATGTAGCTGTGGCTTGTTTTCCAGTGTGGTTTGTTATATACAAGTAATTATCAGCCAAAATAAACGACACAACTTTGTCTTTTGTTGTATATAATATTTATGTCTGTAACATTATGGCTATTAAAAGTTTCTAGCACTCACACCCTCAGCCCTATCTTACCTCTAAAAGAATACTGTATAAAAATGCAAAAAACAAGTGCCAGGCCAAGTAGGGCATTTGGTATTATGACATTACAAAAAAACTGACAAAGAAAGGAGACAAGTACCTCTAAAACAGCGTCAGGAAGACCCCATGATGAGATTTCCATCTTTTCTTGAGTTGACAGGAAGCTGCTACTGTCATGTGTTATGGTGTGAGGAGACTTGGTAGTGGCAGAGGTACGAGATGAATTATTATTGATGAGAGGTGACTTGGAGGCATAGTGCATTGATCCAGTGGTGGTTTGTGGTGATTTGGTAGTGGTGTGAGATGACCTCAAGATATTACACGGTGATTCAGTATCACAAACCGAATCTGATGTGGTGACAGATGAAGTGGTTGGATGTAGTCTTAAAGAATCTGATATTTTTGCCTTCACTTCATCACTGACTGGTTCAGAGTCTGCATTAGGCTTATTTATATTTTTCTTGGTTGTTGAATTCATTACCTTTTCACAATCAATTTTAACTACTGGTATATTCTTGCCTCCATCGAAATAACTTGCATTATTTGAACAAGCCTCTATATCTTTAGCCTTGTGTATGAGTCTCTTGGACCTTCTAACCTCTCTACCACCTGATGATTCTTCTCTTTGTTGAATATGTTCTGCACCAGGGTTAAGCTCTTCTGATGTGTGTTGAAAGCGAGTGACTGATAAAACACCTTGCACTTCTGGCGAGGCATGATGCTGTTTGGTAGTAGTGGTGGGACTCAGGCTATCACAAAGGTCCACATAATTCAGAGCATCCAAGGTGCTTGCTCCAATGGATGTGGACCTCGTATTCTCTTCTTGTTGCTTCTGTCGAGTTTTGTGTCTCTCTTTACTACCTCTCCTGTCTCTGTGTGGTGCATGTTTTTTCTCCTCTAATTTTACGGACCTTCCATTCTTCCTCTTCTCTTTCTTGGTATTCTTATCCTCTTCCTCTGCTCTTTTCTCCAAGTCATCCAGACCATCCAAGTTGCAGAAGGAATCACCGAGAATATTGTCCTTCTGCCAAGTAAAAGGTAAATAATTATTCACATATTTTCTATCTTGTGAAGTTGTGAACCTACTAAAAGTCAACAAAACATAATTCTAGCCTTTGTAAATGCAAATGCACAACACTAACATAGGCCTTGCCATAAAATACTAAAATATTGAGAGAGAGAGAGAAAAACAAACAGGTTATGGGTACGGTACTGTAATTACAATGTGAGAAATGGAGTACCGTGTAGGCCTATACTGTATCAATTCAACAATGCCCACCACTACCATATACCATACACATTAATAAAGTTCTTCCACAGTTTAGCCTCACGTCTGCCCCTCCTTCCTTCTCCTCCACCCCATCCTCTTCCCTCCACCCCCTTCTCCTCCCTCTCCTCTTCCCTCCACCCCTCCATCTCCCTCTCTGTGAGTAACTAACTAACTAACCTCACTCTCTTTAGCTGTGTGCGGCCTGATGGGTTGGTAAGGACCTCGGGACTGGACTGGGATACGCCCAAGGAACTTTCTATAAACTCCATTCTCTGGAAAATAAATAAATAATAGAAAATAGGTAAAGAATTAGGTTGACACGAGTATTTATTCTCGTTAGATTATAGGAAACTTATAGAAATGTGGAGATACAAGTATTTAGTATTCTCATTAGATCATATGTATAGAAATGTGTTGATATATGTAATTTATTCTCATTAGATTATAACTAACAAAATGCATTGATATAAGTTATTTCTTCTCGTTATATCAAGGGTCTAATATATCTGCTATTCATTCTATATATTAATAATTTAACTGGGGGAAAATATATTGGATACGTAACTTTGGGTTGTGTTATAAGGCTTGTAATTAGTTAGAGAGACGACTGTACTAATTTAAGCTTAATTAAAATGTATATATATTTAATAATAACTATATTTTGACTCACTTCCACTTGATTTAGACATCTGTAGTTACAATATATACTAGCAATAATATAATTCACATCTTAATAACATATAAAACCCTTAAAAACATGGTACACTGCTCTAAAAGAATTTGTTTGTCATTTTGAAAAGTAATGTAATCAAAACAAGTGGTGTTGATAATATTTTACCTTTACAACGGCACTAATGTTTATTATTTTTTTAACTGGTTTTACTGGTTTGTAATTATTTATTGTATTATTTATTATTTATTGTATTGTTTGTACTATTTAGTGTAATATTTTATAGTTTAGTTTGTTTATTATATCCCTTTCTTTCAGTATTTTGGGTTTGTCTTATTATTTTCTACAAAAGTTATATATTTGATGATGATGATGATAACTGGAACTATTCAGTGGATCACAATGTTGACGGATTATAATGAATAGCCTGGACAGATATTTAGACTCTGAGGGATAAATGAATCTTAATCAGGCCCTTTGTAGTTTCCTATATTCTTATGTTTTTATGTAAGATAGTGAGACAATAGGGATAGATAATTATACTCTACATGTTTATTTTGATTCAACCTCCGCAAGAGTGATTTGTAGTCATTAATTGAATAGATGGAGAAGCATTTTCTATACCAAAAAGCCTATAATATCTGAATTGGGCTGCTAACATGTCCCTAAAAGTTGAATGTGTAGTGAAGACCATTATTATAAAAATCTCCTTGTGATATAACAGATGGTAATAACCGAGGTAGTCATTCATTAATTGAAACCTATCACAGTTTTTAGTTCATTGTGAGGGTTGCATAGTCTCGACATTGGGCCAAAAAGAAGAAGAGAACCTGTGAAGAGGAAGTAAGAAGGGAGAGCAATAGGCCTGGAAGACTCTGTAGCACAATGGAAAAGTAGATAGAGAGAACGGACAGCACTTAGCAGCAGACACGAAGGAAACAAAAGGAATTAAGGGAATGAGGAACATGCAAATTGCTCTAGTTCGAAGGGGTGCTAAAACTCTCAAAGCACTACCCACCACATCACCACAGGTTACTGGTGATGATCGAGTGTTCAGTCAGTGTTCTCTTTCTGTGCAGGTGTAGTGTATAAAAAGGACTTGAACACTTGCGTCTATGGCCAAGTGTCATCACAGCTGCTTTCCTAATTCCATTTACTAGTAATCTAAATATACTCCTTTGATATTTTTCACCTGCATCAGTAATAATTTGGAAGCGTTGGGTATAAAAGTGGCATATAGATTAGCAGAGAGTGAAACGCCTGAGTGGATTGAAGACACTGAAAAATATTACATTGATTGAAAAGATAAGATAGTAATAATTGAGAGAGACTGTAAATTTTCGCCAGATAAAGAAAAAAAAAGGAGAATATCTGATAATTATTTGTGGTGTGACCTTGTGGTTCATTATGAAAGAAGTATAGGCTGTTGTTTATAGTGGTGTGTGTTTGTGATATCTGATAAAATGGTCGTTAGTAACCTCCCCTTTTTTATGGTCCATGCAGCCTTATTACT
>JAWQEG010000320.1:37500-47519 GCA_033782935.1 Petrolisthes cinctipes
GATCAGTTAGTTATGTAGACGGAAGGAAAATATAATAGTTATACAAAAAATATAACTCAGAGAACGCGCGGACGTTATCGAGATCACACGTAATTTAAGGAGTAACTTTAATAATTTTTGGTTTTTATGCTTACGAGGTTTGTTAAATAAGTAACCTAAGGGGATAGTATACTTTTGAAAGATTGGAGCGCCTTGATTCCTCCAAAGTATGCCAGGAAACACAACCAGATGAAGAAAAATTATGGTATCCTGTTTCCTGGAATAGTTTGGAGGAATCATTTGCTCCAGATTTACCACCCAAAACAATGTGCAATATACCCCCTTAAATACATAAAGTTTTCAAGTTGTTGTTGTATTTAGATCAAGGATACCAAAACCACTCAAACTCAAATATAATCCATACAAACCAATATTGAGGCTAAGGTTGGTACTACCCTCATATAAATAGTCTGTAGTCATTAATCTATATAGGCCTAATATAATTAATTCAATGTTTGGTACTACCCTCATAATTTATAGTCGATAGTCATTAATCTATATACTATACTTAAGGGGGTGCGGGAGTAGGGGACAGGCTTGGGGTGGGGGGGGGGGTTTGGGGGGTGCGGGAATAGGGGGACAGACTTGGGGTGGGTAGAAAGCCTGTCCCCTATTCCCACACACCCCTAACCCTCCCCCCCCCCCCCAAGCCTGTCCCCCTACTCCAGCACCCGCCAAACCCCCCCCCCCCCATCCAAGCCTATCCCCCTACTCCAGCACCCCCCAAACACCCCCCCCCATCCAAGCCTATTCCCTTACTCCAGCACACCCCAAAACTCCCCCCTCCAAGCCTGTCCACCTACTCCCGTACACCCCAAAACCCCCCCCTCCAACCCTATCCCCCTATTCCCGCACCCCCTTAATTAATTCAATGTGTTTGGTACCTCTCCTAAGGGCTGGTGAACTGCGCCTGTAAACACGAGTCCCCCGGTGGCCTCTTCAGGAGTGTGGAGGGCTGCCCCATCAACCGTATGTACCGTCCTATCTGTGGGACTGACGACTGCACTTACATTAATGACGACGCCCTTACTTGTGCTCAGAAGGACGATCGCCGCAGGAACTTACAAGGTTGGTCATTGCAGAGATACTGGTTTACATACACACATTACGAGTATGTATATGGTTAATTTATAATGGTGTATATCAGTCATTTATTATTTGAGATGGTAGAAGGAGTCGTCAATAAAAGCTTCGAAACCTTCTTGCCTTTATCTGACAAGTTATGAACCATGTCGGGGGTATAGTTGCCCACACGTGAATCTGGTACGCCTCGCTACTTATGAGATACTTACAACAGGAAGGAAAGTGAGCAAAAGTTATAGTTTGTTGACAAGCAGACAGTAATAATATCTTACTGTCTGCCTGTCAATAAACTATATCTTTCTTCACTTTCCTTTCTTTTGTAGCCACCTCACAAGTAACGAGCCATACCAGATTCATGTGTGGGCAACTGTACATACATACAACACACACGTACGGTACACTTCTCACGTCATGCAACCCAATTCACACACACACATGTACACTTCTCCACGTGCACCCCAATTCACACATACAAACACACACACACACACACACACACACACACACACACACATGTACACTCTTTCACATGTAGGCCTACCCCAATGCACACACATGTACACCTCTCCACATACATCCCTATACATACAGATTTACTTCTTCTGACACCCTGCTGAATCTTACTTACCTATCCTGTTTCTTGTCTACAGATGAGGAGGTGGTGAGGATGGCTTACCCTGGCATGTGTAATGAGGAAGGCAATGAAAACAACGAAGTATAGAAGATTCCAAAGCAACCAAAACATACATGCATCTGATATAATTATATGACCAACAATAGTATACGCACTGGACGAATACTGACAAGAAAACCAAAACCAAAACAAAATAAAATCTATGTCCGGAAATAATGACACAATAACACAAAACAATACACATTAGACGAGATACGTATGGGAAGCAACAACACGACACTAAACACAACAGATGAGACACAATGGGATAGATGAGACAACAGGCCACGTAATACAAAAGGTGAAACTCAGTATAGGAAGCAAAAGGGTACAATCATACACGTGGTGGTAAAGTACAAAACAACAGATGAAATGAAAAGGTACAGTACACAGAGAGTAGGACACACAACACAAGATGAAATAATAGATGAAAAATAAACACCCACTTTCTAACAGATCAACAGATACATGACACATTCAAGCAATCAGATGAATAACCAAGCAATCAGATGAAACGAAAAGGTACACAGAGTAAGACACATAACACACGATGAACCAGTAGATGAAAAATAAACATGTACTTGGTAGCAGATCAACAAACACATGACACAGTATTATAACTAAGCAATCCTGTATTACTGTAATCTGGTGGCCGAAGGTTTAATTAAGGAGGTATATAGTACAGTGTTGGTAACTCTGGAGTAACTGATTCCTCCAAACTATTCCAGGCAACAACAGATCACCATCATTTTTGTTCATCAGATCCTGTTTCCTGGCATACTTTGGAGGAATCAAGGCACTCCAATATACCAAAAGTGTACAATATATCTCTTTAAATTCTTCTTCTTATCATATCTTGTATCAGCACACTTGGCACCTGTCTGGATACAAAAAAGTGTTACTCCTGTATCCAGTAATATTACAATGGAGTTTTTCTTCACATCACAGTATGCTTTTCCTTCATAAAATCCTTTCATTAATTAATAAGGACCGTGACCCAGTGGAGGTATAGCCAAGATAGAACACACTCATAAGAATTAATTAAGGGATTTTTTTGTTGGTGAATTGGAAGATCTCTAATTCCTCCAAACTATTGCCAGAAAACAGACTCCCTCAATGTACTAATAGGGATCTGGTTCGTGGCATAGTTTGGAGGAATCAAAGACCTTCCAATTCACCAACAAGAGAATTTCGCCTTCAATTACACCAGCCATTCATTGTTTTTACACATCCGGGAACAGTTGAAATGCAGTGAAGGAATGGCATTTCATTTACGGTACTTGTTTTTATATTTATTGTGTCGCTTGTACGAACAATAGTCAACCATACCTCGTGTTTTTCTCAATCTCTCTCTCTCTCTCTCTCTCTCTCTCTCTCTCTCTCTCTCTCTCTCTCTCTCTCTGTGTTCGTGTGTGTGTGTGTGTGTGTGTGTGTGTGTGTGCGTGTGACAAAATGCTTAATGGGTACCAAGAATTCAAAATAACTAACACACACACACACACACACATAAGGGAAAAAAATGAATACATCAGGGATAATTATAATGTCATTCTTTGTAGGGTAAGGAACAGTTTATTTTCTTAGTCAAATAAAATGGGCAGTTTGACTGATAACACCTAATAAACACCTAAGAATATTTTCTTAATTGATAAGTACAAAAATAAATTTTTTCCCTCCCCATCAATCATTATCTGGGTCAGCCTAGAGCCAGTCTGCAATACATATTCTTTACCAGGACAAGTTGACGAATTATCTTCCCCATAAAACAGAGAAGAAATTCCCATCCTTTTCAAGAATTAAAAGACTTCTTATATGGTAAAAAGACCGATGTGTAGGCAACATTATATTTTGTAAACTCCTAGAATTTCAACGGAGCATTTGTAACATCTCTAAATTTTAACAGGAAATGTATACATGTAAGTTGTTATGCTCCAATACAGATTTCCAACCAAACGTTTTTTTATCAGAAGGACAGTACATGGAATTTAAGTTGTGAGAAGGTGATGTGTTTGAAGGGTGGACTGAGCCAGGAGAACCGAGGAGGGAGATGTAAACACTAAAGAGGGTCAAGCAGGACTGGATAGGTCTGAACTGAACTGAGCTGGACCGGGAAGACTCCGACTGAACTACAGGGAGTGGAACCCACCAGGGGCTTCATCACTCTACCTACAATGAGATCAAACTGTAGCCGGAGTTGAATGAGGGTTGAATGGGGAGGGGAAGGATGGAAGCAACATTGGGCAGGACACAGTAGACCGGACAGGGCAGGGCAGGGCAGGGCAGGGCAGGACAAGACGGGGCTATAAAAGACGCACCACCTCCTGGCATACTTCTTCGGCATCTTCAGCAGATACTTGTCCCTTGAAGCCATGAGCTATTGGTAGTGCAATGCAGAGCCAAATGGAGTGGATGATTAGTGCTATACCCGCCGGACTCTATATTATCACCTGTAGATAGATACTCGCCACGTTAAGTTAATACAAACGGAAGTATGGCCTACGAATAGAGCAGTATATTCACGCTTGTATGTGATCCTCCATCCTCTGTCTGTGCGATTGTGTTTACTCTCGTCTTGATATCCAGCTTTTTCACAATCCTCAGACGATTAGCTGGAGGGCCAGGGAAGCCGCAGTTTGACAGGAGAATGAAGGAAAATGTAATACCCACGTCAGGGAAGCTTGAGCGTGTCGTCTGCCTTCTTGGCTTGTCGGGGCGAAGTCTAGTCGGCTTGGTAGATCATGCACTTCATTCCTGAGCCATGTTAGTCCCGGGAAGAAATGATGTTCTGTACCAGCGAGACAACATCACGAAGGCAGCTGGAGTTGTTGTTGTTGTTGTTGTTGTTGAATATCATAAACATCTTGTCCAAGGATGTCATCTTTGATCTTGGAATATTTAGTCACTGAGAGTCTTATTGGTCCTGGACTGTAATGTACTGTACAATCAGACAGAAAAGTCCACTCTTAATTAAATGGCATAAAAAACATTTGATATCTTCTAACCAAAGTTTGTCCATTTGGCCAAGTACAGGAGTGTCCATTTTGAAACATTTATCAAACATTTATCTCCTTTTACTGATTGTACCTTACCACAGAAACAACTGGCAACATAAGATGAGACTCATTTGTATAGGTGATTTGGAGTGCTGTTGATTCCTCCAAACGATGCCAGGAGACAAGCGACAACCTCAGTGTTTTTAATAGGAGATCCATTAAGGGATATAATTTGGAGGAATCAATGGCCCTCCAGTTTAACCCTTCAATTCATCATCTTTTGGTGTAGAAACCCGATGACCGGCGTGACCTTAATTAACCTCTGACCCAGCTAGAGCTCCTCATTTTTGGGCGGTGTGAGGCGTTTAGGAGTGAGGGTGACCACACTGGAGGACGACTTGGCAACCACCTCATCCTTGGAGCTGGATTTGGAAGATGGGTCTGGGTCCACCATGGAGATACTTGACTTGATACTGCAACACGGAAAAAAAAAATTATTATTAGATATTTCAATTTTCAAGGTGTACAGTTGCAGTCACGTGAAACAGACAACACACTTCAAACGGGACCCCTTATCAAGTACAAACAAACTGCTACATGGAAAGAAAATATTAGTTATTTTTATTATTAAAGTGTACAGTTGCAGACACACATGACAACACACTTACACACTTCAAACGGGTCCCTTATCAAATATAGACTAGGATACTTCACCACTACACACTAAAAAGTCTCATCCTACCCTATGCTTAACGAAGGGCCCCCCCCCCCCATCTTCTCAAGTGTGTTCGTTTCATATGTCCGCAACTGTACCTACGCAAATCTCCAATAAAGCCTACGGATAATATCAAGCCACATTTCACCCTCAGTCTTTACCACTAAAATATATATTGTATTGATGCAAGACTTGATTTTTTTTTTTTTTTACCTGGAACCATCAAAATGTAATCACCTATTGGTTTTACAATGCCCAATCATCCTGTGAAGTTTAATCAAAGTCAGTCCACAAGTTTTTGAGTTAATTCATTCACTAACCAACAAATAAGCAAACAGACAGACAAACATGAGTGAACACAAAGCCAGTACATTAATTAAGGGGGAAGTGCAGTGTTGGTAAATCTGGAGCAAATGATTCTTCCAAACTATACCAAGCAACAGAACACCATTAATTTTGTTCATCTGGTCCTGTTTCCTGGCATACTTTGGAGTAATCAAGGCACTCCAATGTAACAAAAGTGAATATTACCCCCTTAACCATTCTAATATATTGCTTGTTGACTGACCTTGACATGGTGGTGTTCACTTTGAAGGTGTCGTGGCATTTGAGATCAAAAGCCAGGTCGCCGGGGAATATGAGGTCATCGTCGTGTTGTACCACCACTGTGTTGACGTGTGCCCCTTCAACCTCGTTCTGGAAGTTAGGTTGGGTCAGGTTAGGTTAAGTTTGATAAGAGTATATTAGGTTAGGTTAAGTTTGAAAATATTATATTACATTAGGTTAAGTTTGATAAGATTAGATTAGGTTTGGTTAGGTTAAGTTTGAAAATATTATATTACATTAGGTTAAGTTTGATAAGATAAGATTAGATTAGGTTAGGTTAGATTTGATAAGATTAGATTAGGTTTGGTTAGGTTAGGTTTGATAAGATTAGATTAGGTTTGGTTAGGTTAGGTTTGATAAGATTAGGTTTGGTTAGATTAGGTTAAGTTAGATTTGTTTAAGTTAGGCTAGGTTAGGTTTGATTTGGCCTAGTTATATTAGATTGAGAGAGAGAGAGAGAGAGAGAGAGAGAGAGAGAGAGAGAGAGAGAGAGAGATATGAATACAACATCGACTAATCAGAAACCATACTCACATATTTAGTTCCACAATCCTTGTAGCCAAACTTGAGGGCGAACTGTTTGCCTCCAGAAGCATCGAGGAAGCAAGGGCCCCGACGACTGTGAAAACTACCCCTAGTATACACCACGCCCTCGAACTCCTCCTCCAGGGTGACGACGAAGGCCATGTGTTCGTCCTCGCAGTCCAACACCACCCTCGAGTATCCAGAGTCACGGATACCTATGTTGATCTCGTTGGTGAGGTCCTTCTTCCACTCAGACTCTCCCACTGCAACATACACAAAGGAGACTATGTTAAAATGAAGCAACAACACTCATCATTGTATCTACTCAGGGTATACACACACAAACACGCACACATCATATTACCTACTCAAGTTATACACACACACACACACTCACTCATCATATTTTCTACTCAAGTTATACACACACACACTCACTCATCATATTTTCTACTCAAGTTACACACACACACACTCACTCATCATATTTTCTACTCAAGTTATACACACACACACTCACTCATCATATTTTCTACTCAAGTTATACACACACACACTCACTCATCATATTTTCTACTCAAGTTATACACACTCACTCATCATATTTTCTACTCAAGTTACACACAGACACACACACACATCATATTTTCTACTCAAGTTACACACACACACTCACTCATTCATCTAGTACCCAATGCAAGATGGAGCAACACTCATCAAAGTATTCAACACACACACACACACCGTCAGCTATGTAGTACCTTAATGCAAGAGTCAACCGGTTTATATTCTTAATCTTTTATACACACAACTATAAAGTCATTTAACTCTCGAACACAACCTCACTCGTATTTCTTTATGGGATTGAAGGATGTCGTCTGGTGTGGGCGAAATGAAATGGAGGAGGGTTACTGATTCTCTCATACTGGGAGACAAAACAGATTCTATACTCGAGTAGAATGAAAACCGTGTATAATTATTTATAGTTAACTGGAGGATCGAACTTTTCCACTATCGGAGACACAGGGTAAGGGTGAAAAAAAAAAAAAAAAAAAAAATGAAAGGGGAATCACTATTAAGGGGGTAATTCACTTTTGTTACATTGGAGTGCCATGATTCCTCCAAAGTATGCCAGGAAACATGACCAGATGAACAAACATTAATGGTGTTCTGTTACTTGGAATGGTTTGGAGGAATCGGTTGCTCTAGCTAGATTTACCAACACTTCACTTCCACCTTAAGGGGGTGCGGGAATAGGGGACAGGCTTGGGGGGGTTTAAGAGGGTGCGGGAGTAGGGGACAGGCTTGGGGGGGTTTTGGGGGGTGCGGGAGTAGGGGGACAGGCTTGGGGGGGGGGGGTTAGGGAATAGGGGACAGGCTTTCTACCAACCCCAAGCCTGTCCCCCTATTCCCGCAACCCCCAAACCTCCCCCCCCCAAGCCTGTCCCCTACTCCCGCAACCCCTTAAGGGTAGAAAAGGAAAGGGGACAACCCCAACTATAATAACTACAAGCTGGGAAAGGGGTGAACCACAGATAATAATGGTCCCCACAAACAATCGACCTTCACCCTCACTCAGCTTTCTCCAAACCACAACAACTTTCACTCTCGTCTGTATGTCTCTGTTGTTGTGTCTGTCTGGTTTGGTGGTTACAGCTTCATGCACTTCCCCTTCTTTATCCCTCCTGCCTTACACTCTCATTATAATCTCTTCCTACCTCCTTTGTGCTCCTTTCCTCCTTTCTCCCATTTTTCCTGCTTTCTCTTCGTCTTTTTCACTCATTCGCCCCGACCTTAGTTCTTCCATCTCTTTAATGTTTTCCCTCTTACCCTTAGTCATAATTATCTATCTGTCATCTTACCAAACTAAACAACAACAGCAGCAGCATCAACTCTCAATCAAACCTGTTCAGAAGCCGGGGCCCCATTGATTCCACAAGACAAGACAAGACAAGGAAGGAAGGAAGGAGTTGAGTCGGGTCCAACACTCTTAATAAGTATCAGCTGAACCTGCCCGGCCCCCAGGAGAACATACTCACATTGACTGGCCAGCAGGTTTGGTTAACAACAACAATGGATTACAGACGAGGGTACCGAAGCAGTTTTGTCAGTTCGTAGTTGTTTTTATAGAGTAAATTAAAATCCTGAGTAACAGTGTACAGTACAACCAATTTTTTTTTTTCCTTTTTTTTTTTTTTAAGGACCTTGTGAACGTGTATGAGACTTTTCGGCTTCTAATTCTTCCTGACTATGCCCTGAAACAAGCTCATTCAATATAGGTGTTGTTTCTTGGCAATGTTTAATTAAAGGACTCACCAACCTCCAATTTTTCTGACTAAAGCACGGGTTCCATAATTAAGTGTGTATGAGGGACATTTGGAGCTACGAAAAAGCGTAAAACGATCCGCCAGCCCCGGGGAATCGAATCAGGGACCTCTGCCTTAGCAACTATAAGATCACTGTTGCTCCCCTTTACCCCCAAGTATACCCCCAACCCCCCCCTCCCATCAAGTAACCACTATACTCCCCCTGCATAACTCAAGAGGGGCATATGTAACTCCACCCTTACTTATTTTACCCCTTCAGTTCCCTCCCTCAACCCCTCCACGCTACCTACTCCCCTCTTAGCAACCACAAGTACTGTACCATAATAACTGAATGTCACCACGAGTAAATATTCAACAGTTATAACCCCATAATATATCATCAGCTACTACCATAGCAACAAAAAACAACATTATGCAACAAGTCTCATCACACACACACACACACCTATCATGGCAACTATACATACCAATACTACCCTCCTCCTCCCCCTATCACGACCACCACCAATACACCACCCTGATGACCTTATATATCCCTCCTACTCTCCCCTTCCCCTTCCTCACCCTTTATGTATGTATGTATGGATGGGATACGGTACCAAGGCAAACTAGTATTTACCGTCAACAATTTCTCGCTAGTTTTCCTCCTCGTGTTTTTCTAAGGGATATCTGTGGCATGTGGAAATGTGGGTGATATTTTAATCTATATTGAGGAAGTTGTGAAATAAAGGCAAGACCCGATTAATTAATGTTCTCACTTGGTAGAACAATATAAGAATGAGAGGCTCAAAATCATCATGTGCACTTTCGTTCGAGATGCCTAAATAAATTGTCTTTGATGAAGGAGACTTAGTAGGTTGCACTCGGTTATAGTAAGGGGGAAAGATGGATAAAGGTAGAGGGAGTGTTGCAGAGTTGACCAGTTGTGTATGTGAAGGATTGTGAGGACGGCTGGAGGGGAGTTTGGAGAGAATTATAAGAAGAGAAGACAAAATTATGAGATAGAGTTATGTGGGAAGGAAGAGTATAGAGGAGGGCCGATAATTGTCACCTTCCTG